>OZ030006.1:176629915-176694915 GCA_964023405.1 Apodemus agrarius | reverse complement strand
AGTTGGGTGCAGATTTGTTCTTAGCATTCTGGGGAGAGGCGGAAGAGGAGGAGGAGGAGAGTTTTCTGACCAGGTAACCACACATCCCTAACTTGAGAGTTCAAGGCCTTGAGATACCAAGGAGCTGATTCTTGAGAGTTGACTCTTTTGTAATACTGGAAACAGACTGGGCAGAACCAAGCTGGCTACCCTGGGCGATCATCCTGTGTCGGACACGGTCCAAGAGTGGAGTCATCGGGGAATTTTGAGTGCTTGAGAGAAAACTCCAACCAGACAAGAGACAATTGTTCTTGGAATGTGCTTTCATGCCCCGCCCAGGTGTGGCAGATTGGTGTGAGTTTACTTCAGATGACTCCTTACAGTTGGCTATCACTTGTTTATATGCCTCTATGGAAATGCAGGTTTTTGCCTCATGCAGCCTGTCCTTTTGATTATATACAGCTTGAACTGAGAAAATTACACAGGTGACCTTTCTTAACCCTCAGGTATAAATGCCAGATGGCTGTGGATGAGACTTTAGTACAGCTCATTTTTAGACTCCATCCTCCCAGGTCCCACCTCCTCGAGAGTGGTAAACCATCAGGAGTGGGGGATGGGCTTCGTCAAAACACAGTAGCTGAGAGTGTAAAGTTCTCCAACAATAAAAAAAAAAAAACAAACCTTTGCAGTGGTTTCCCCCAAAGATGGCTGTCCCCGTACTCCATGTCTGCCACATCGTGGATGCCGACGAGAGGTTCCCAGTTGGATGTCAGCATCCACGAGAGGTTCCCAGTTGGATGTCAGCATGGTGCGCTCTTGTGGAATCTGTAGT
Source organism: Apodemus agrarius (assembly GCA_964023405.1). Classification (NCBI taxonomy): domain Eukaryota; kingdom Metazoa; phylum Chordata; class Mammalia; order Rodentia; family Muridae; genus Apodemus; species Apodemus agrarius. Next base: position 176,694,104 of record OZ030006.1, on the reverse strand, counting down.
CTGTGTCATGGCACCGGGAATTATTTCAGGTTTCACAAAAGATGTAGAATCTGTGGGTGGGAATGGAAGAGACTGTGAATGCACACAGATAAAGTGTGCTTTCAGGATAAGGCCCTGTCATGGCGGAGGGCCCTTTGTGTGGGGTGTGGACCACCTCCTGATGGATGAAGGTTGGCCTGCATAGGAAGACTCAAAGGTTCTCATTGATCATGTAAGTGGACATTCAGGAAAGTCTGCCAGTCTCGGCGCTGTATTATCAAGCCGCACCTCATATCCAGAGCCCATAATTTGAACCTTGGCTTCTTATGATAGATGGACGATTCACATAGACCATGGGAACTCCTCTCGGTGGGCGCTTGAGTTCATCTGCCCTGATCCCAGGAGTGGGAAAACAAGCCACACTTGTTAAAGCAATCAGGCTTCTTTCCGCAGTGGGCAGAGAATACGCTTGGGCAGTATCCCCCTTTCATAGCAAGAGATCGATGCCTGCAGAAGACTCATTCATGCGTCCCTGTGAGCCAGAGCCCAGGTTGAGACAGACACAGCAGTGTTCCAGTCCTCTCCGCTAAGTCACAGTTTCCACCCTGGATGACTTCATCCTATGAAAATAGAATTAACAGAATTCCACATGAGATGGAGGGTAGGGACTATAAGGAATTCAAAGACATATTGTGCTCAACATGCTAGGTGATTGTGACACTGGGCTGGGAAAAATCACACTTCTGTGGCAAGTTCTTTTTGAGAGTTTTTTTTCTTTTCTTTTTTTTTCTTTTTCTTTTCTTTTCTTTTCTTTTCTTTTCTTTTCTTTTCTTTTCTTTTCTTTTCTTTTCTTTTTTTTTTTGGTTTTTTGAGACAGGGTTTCTCTGTGTAGCCCTGGCTGTCCTGGAACTCACTCTGTAGACCAGGCTGGCCTCGAACTCAGAAATCCACCTGCCTCTGCCTCCTGAGTGCTGGGATTACAGGCTTGCACCACCATGCCTGGCCGAGAGTTATTTCTTAAGAGGTTTTACCTCAACTTTCCAGGAGGGTGAAAGGGGAGTTTTCTAGGATGCAAATTCCACACTGTGTGTTGTCTGAGTCAATATATAATACATAATACATAATACATAATATATAATATATAATATATAATATATAAGGTGTAATATGTAACATGTAACACATAACATATAACATATAGCATATAGCATATAACTTATAACATAACATAATATGTAATATGTAATGTATAATATACAATATAATGTATAATGTATTATATATATATATATATATATATATATATATATATATGAGAGTTTTGAGCTAGATCAGAGGCTTGCATTGAGTCCTGTCTACCAGTCCTGTTGTCTGCCTCCTGCTGGGTTTACTTCATTGATTTTGGGTGTTAGTGCAGTGATACAATGACATCCAAAGTAGTCTGAAGTTTGAGTAGAATACACTTAGACATTAGGAATAACTCCATTACTTCCAAAGAGTGCGTGAAGTTAGCTGGGAGAGAATATTCTATCTGAGAATGCGCCATCTTGCTTGGGCTGTTTGTTGTCATAGGACCTGGGGCTGGGTAGTTGGTTTACAGAGAAACCATCTACTAGGGACGAATTTGTGGTGATCGGAAGAAAGCAGAATGCTGTGTCAGAAGACGAGGAGTTTGCAGAGCTTGCTTATTGGCTGCTTTTGGCCTTTGGGCAGCTTCTGGTGTGCAGGGGTTTGATGCATTCGTTTCCAGCACAGAGAAGCAAGCACACAGGCCTGGATGCAGAGGGTGCGTGACACAGAAGCCCCTGTTGACACGCGGAGAGAAAGGTCTTTTCATGCTGCTGGGGCTCTCTCCACAATCACACTTGTGGTGGGCCATGGCTGCAGTGTTGAGATTGGCATGCCTTTTAAAAAGAGCCCAGTGAGTACACCTTCCCTCTGGGAGGATTAGGGCTGGAAAAATGGAGGATCTGAGAGAGGCGCCATGCAAATGAGGTGCAGGTTCTTATAACAGATCCCTGGGAATTCATGTCTGCTTTGGATCTGCCTACCAGAGAGGCAGTAAGGATGGAGCCCTGGCTGGCAGGGTTTCTGATAGCTAGAGCCCAGCAGGTATGCTCCTAATCAACAGAGGAGGCAGGGGCAACTGCTCCCAAGAGTTCTAGGAAGAGCGAGGTACAGGTGGGAGTTTTTAAATCTTGACAACACTGATAAGGTTTCAGCGAGGCTTCAAAGCTCGTTAAAAAAAAGAATAAAACAATGGCCCGCATTGCCAGTATTTCTTTGAAACTCTAATCTGTTGGTGAAACACAGCAAAGCCAGCTTCTCTTTTGTGAGTTTAAGTAAACCACACTCTTCAGGGCCATCAAAGACTGTGTTAGAGTGCAAAGGCCTGCCTCTCCCTTGAGAGGCCTCCTCCAGTGTTTCTCGAATATTTGTGACTATAGTATATCTTTCAAGGAGCCACCCAAACACGTACTTCTGGCAATCTCCAGACTTTCACCATGCGACAGAGTCCTGGGCTCTTGCATGTCACTCAGAGCCTTTCCCAGGGTGAGGGGCCGATCAATAGCTTGGCCTTGGTCTTCTGCTTACAGAAGGAGTTTGGATCAGAGCTATAAGGCGATGAGGAGACTTGGCAAACAGTTCTTGACTCTTGACAAAGCAATCAGCCTGGTCTGTGGAGGAGCAGAGAGCAGAGGCTGCGTGGCTGTGCAGCGTGTCAGAGGATCGCATGGTCATGCGGCGGGTCAGAGGATCACGTGGCTGTGCAGTCTGTTGCAGTGGCGGTCACTGAGCAGGAGTGGAGGATGTCAGGGTGAGTCTCAAAGTCACAGAGATGAATGCTCTTTAGAAAAGAGGGCCCTCCCATGTCTGTGGATGGCAGTTGCTCTTAACGCTCTGTGAATGCTTCCACCAGGACAGAGACTCCATCTTATTAGGGGTCTCTCTGGATTCTTATGGCCTCTTTTGCCATCAAAAACTTAGTTTTATTTTTAATTGTGTGCCTGTGTGCTGCAAGGGCAGGTGTACACATAGGCACTGAGCCACCTCTCTGTTCCCTCTAAGGCACCCCTAAAGCTGGGGATTCTATTGAAAATAGGTCAGCAATAGAAGCCAGGTGCTCTCTGTTTCTCTGTCTGTAACTAATAATTTCTGAACCTGTGATGTTGAGCACCAGGCTGGAGACCCAGAAACAATAGATGATGTTGTATAGACCAGCAGGCAGCCTGCTGACATGATTCCCTCTTATATGGGAGAGGTCAGTTGTGTGTGAGTGTGTGTGTGTGTGTGTGTGTGTGTGCGCGCGCGCGCGCGCGCGTCTATGAGGCCAGAGGTCAACCTCTGTCCTCTTGCCTCAGAAACTGCCTCGGTAAACATCTTCCTCATCTTTCCAGACGGGAACACTCGGTGGCCTAGAGCCCAACAGCTTGGTTACGTTGGCTGGACCGTGAACCGCAGGAATCCATTGCCTGCCTCCACCTTCCTAGCACTGGGATCAGGGGAGGAGGTCACAGCACAGCTTTCTAGTGTGGCCCCTAGGGACCCAGTGCTTGCACAGTGAGTTCTGTCCCCGGAGTGGCCTGCTGTGCTGTCCACGCCTCCAGTGGAACAGAGAGGAACCACACACATGATGGATGATATTCGCTTTCCTGAGAACCTAGTGATTTAGATAACAAAGTACTTTATAGAGACTCAGAGAATGATTTTTGGCTCAACATCTAGGTGCTGAAGTCCAGTCAGGTTAACACTTAAAATTAATCATTATGTAGCAACTGAAAACAGGGTAGGGGTTGGGTGTGGGTGATCCTCAGGGATCACCCCAGCGCCGGAACACTTACAGCAGCCGGGACCTGGGGAAACACATCTCAGCCCCTTTTTCCTGGTAACAAGAAGTTGTCTGAAGGCCACTTTGGGTAGATTTTGTATCTCAAAGACATCAGTGTCATGGGCAGAGGCAGGCAGGCTAGATTTACCTCAGGAGACGGCTTGTATAGAACGGAAGCATGCCTGCGAATCCACCAAGCACTGGCTCTACATTGGGGTAAATATTTCCAAATGGGGCCAGTTGCATAAAAATTCAAATAAATGGTCAATATATGGTCTCTATAAAAATCTGTTTACAGGCACATGGGAGGTGGAGACAGAAGGATTGGAGGCTCTGGGTCATCTTGAATCATACAGCTGACTCAGTGCTAACCTGAGAATAAATAAGGCTAAATAAGAATGAATCTGTTTTTAAAAAAAATCAAAAGACATAGTCCCAGACCCAAAAAATAAATAAATAAAAAATAAAACAAAACAAAACAAAAACCAAAAAAAAAAAAAAAACCAAAACACCAACTCTCAAAAACCCAAAACCATTTAGTTCCTACTACTTCCTGATTAATTATTCCTCCTCATGAGGTGGGCGTAGCTTGGAATGCCATCTTTGTGTGATAGACCAGGCTGAGGATTGGCCTTGGCTCAAGCGTGGAGAACACAGCATTGCTGTATGCAAGGTCTCTCTGGATTGGTTTAGACATGGAAAGAGTCCTAGGCTATAGCCACTGTCTTGCTTGGCAGGAGTGAAGCTAAGTGCAATTTACACACACACACACACACACACACACACACACACACAGCTGCATACAGAATAATTTTCTCTCTCTCCTTTACATGTGCGTATAATGAACAAGGGTATGATCTTAACTGACATTATCAATAGAGTGTTTTTAGTTGTATTTTTATTTGTGTGTGTGTGTGTGTGTGTGTGTGTGTGTGTCTTGTGTGAATGTATGCCAAGTGTGGATGGGTGCCCTCCAAGGCCAAAAGGAGATATCAGATCCCCTGAGGTGGAGTTACTGGTGGTGGTAAGCCAGAGGACATGGGTACTGGGAACCAAATTGGATCTTTTGCAAGAGCAGCAAGTGCTCTTGACCCATCTCCATATACATGTACATATGTATATGTATAGATAACATATGTATACATGTATAATGTATATATACCTATGTATAAAACATAAATGTATGTGTGTATGTTTAATATAGCTTTTATATATTAAGCCTTTTGATCGCTTCTATGAATATCATAGCAAACAAAGTAGCCATGCTTTATCTTGCATGTAAATTAAAGCTTATATTTTTGTGAAGGAGACAGACATGAAAAAGTAAGTGGGAAACTTTTAGAATTAGTGTAAATAATGGTGATGGAATTAGGGAAAGGGACTTAAGGTAGAAAACAAAGAAACTTACCTTCAATAGAGAGATCAGAAAGGAAATTGCTGAAATCTTGATATTTAACCTAACAGCCCAAAGGTGAAAGGATTCTGACTGAAGAGTCACCTGACGTCTTCAGTGGCTCAGGAAGGTGACTTGGGTCATTAAAAACAAAACAAATCAAACCACCAAAGAGACGGCTCAGTGATTAGAGCCCGTTTCTCCTCTAGATTTTGTTCCGAGCATCCATGTTGGGCAATTTAGTCACTCGTAACTTCAGGGGGATCTGATGCCATCTTCTGGCCTCCAATGGCACCCCTACAGACAATGCAGGCACCCCGACAGACGGATATGAGGTAGGGGTGATACGAGTTGAGAGTGGGTGATGATCACAGGAGCTTTGGAATCTTCTCAAAGATCTATGAGATGACAGTACAGTGGATGACATCAGACAGGGGTGATGATACTCGGGTAAGGTCATGGTTACTGCTGGCTGGACACGGCTCGTACAGGGTAAGGAGAGAAGCGATGGACTCAATTAAAGAGAGTCCATGAAATGAGAGGAAGAGAGGGTTGTCTGAGGAGGCTGACAAAGATACAGTGAAAGCCAACGTACCTAAAGAATCACCTGGAGAAAGCTTTGAAGAGCCACGCTGTTGATCAGATGTGGGGCATCAGGAAGTATAATACTTGGGGTGACATCTTTGTAGCCCTTGAGTCCGTAACAAGATGTATAGCTCTTGCTGCCGTTGCATTTGGGTGCACGAGCAAGCAGCAGCCAGCCATTGGCTCGTGTGCGTGCGTGTGGAGTCGGGGACGACCTTTACTTCATTCCAGGCACTTTGCTTTTGGAGACAGTTCTGTCCTTGGCCTGGACATCGTCAGGCAGGCTCGGCTGGTCAGCCAGAGAGCCCCAGGGATGCAGAGCTGGGACTGTAAGTGTACCTGAGTGTCTGTATGTCTGTCTGTCTGTCTCTCTCTTTCATAAATGGGTTCTGGGGATTGTTCTTAGGTCTTTATTTTGCAAAGGGAGCACTTTAATGACTGTACTATTATGCTCTGTCCCAAGAAAAAGTTTGTTATTTAAGTTGTTTTTTTACACTTATTTAGTTGCTCGTGTGTGAGTGTGTGAATGTGTGTGAGAGTGTTTGAGTGTATGAGTGTGTAAGTGTGTGTGTGAGTGTGTGTGTAAGTGTGTGTAAGAGTGTGAGTGTGTGTAAGTGTGTGTAAGAGTGTGAGTGTGTGTAAGTGTGTGTAAGAGTGTGAGTGTGTGTATGTGTGTGTGAATGTGTGTGAGAGTGTTTGAGTGTGTGAGTATGTATGTGAGTGTGTGTGTAAGAGTGTGTAAGAGAGTATGTGTATGTGTGAGTGTGTATGCGTGTGAGTGTCTGTGAGTGTGTGTGTGTATGAATGTGTGTGAGTAAGAGTGTGTGTAAGTGTGTGTAAGAGTGTGTGTAGGCATGTGTGAGTGTGTGAGAGTGTGTGTATGTGTGAGTGTGTGTGTATGTGTGAGTGTGTGTGAGTGTGTGTGTATGTGTGAGTGTGTGTGTGACAACCCACAAGAGGCAGCCCCGTCTTTCCATCGTGTGGGTTTCAGGATTGGAATTTAGATTGGCAGTCTTTGTGGCCGGAAGCTCCACCCGTTGAGCCATGCCACCAGTCCAAGCCACAATTGTTAAGATGGAAGAGAAGCCGGAGAGGGAATCCACATGGTTGCACTGCAAGTTGGTTTATGGAATGACTCATGTGGAAAAGCCTGTAACAAGCACTGTAATAGTTTCCCTCTCTGACACTAAGCCAGTCTGAGCACATTGTTCAAGGTTTAATGAAATATTTCAGCCCATGGAGCCGCTTACTGTCATTGGGGGGGGTAACCTTTTGGGGGGAGGTCTCTATTGAGCAAGTAATTCAAACCACAGTGTTTCTTAAAACAAAATGTCAGTGTCCATTTAATTTCCTGGCTTCTGAATGTGGGATGTCCCGTTGATTTGCCTCAAGAGGCATAGATGGCAGAAACCCCCTCTCCACCCTGTATAAAAGCCAATCTGCTACATTATATCATGTATAAAATACTACCGGCTTGCACCATTCAAGACCTCGGGATGTAGTGATTTCCTTCCACAGATAAAATGTCCCACTCTCTGTCCAGCCTCCGTCACTGTAATTGGTCTCTTGTTCATTGAAAACTGAACTGGATCCTGCATTTGAACCAAAGGCAAAAACCCAGATTCATACACATCTCCCTTCATCAGCCTTAGGATTATTTTTAAGAAATGCCAAGATGCAGCAGAGGAAGGTGGCGTGGGGCGGCTTCCGGGCTGGCGCTGGCTGAGGGTTCCTTGCCTCCTACCCTTCTGCCAGCCATCCAGTAGACTGTCCCTGTCAGCCCCTTGTCCCCATTGGTCTTGGGACCTTCCAATGCAGCCTCCGAGAATCTCTGAGCCACCCTGGAAGTTTCTAAGATCTCCGACTGCACCAGGCTGTTTTGCATCACCTCTCTGGACCACTGGGGGCGCCATTACTGCCTGGAGCTTCTTCATACTCTTCCTCATGTCTGAAGCGGGGCATATATATTGTCTTAGGTACCTCTTTAACTCTTCTTAATGTGGCTACGGCCTGACCTAAGCTTTAAAGCTCTTAAGAAGCAACTTTAATAAATAAAATGTAATCTACGTATCCCACCATTTCCGTGTTCAAGGTGCGATTTCCTCGAGTTTGGGGAATGTCACAGGACTACACAGCCATCTCTATCCACTTCCATCTAGGCGGCTGAAACTCTACAAAGCCAAGCGTTTGGATTTTATTTGTTTCTTTGCCGACTCTGGAGGGTGCCTGGAGAACAGAGAGGGCAGTATAATGAGTATAATGGTTTCCATCCATGGGAATGGTTTCCATGTTGGAAAACAGGAATAGGTAACAGGACGAAGCTCACTGCTTCCTGGGCAGACACACATTGTTCTGTGCTATGGTAAACACTGTGTGACGGCTTCAGGAACCATGTGTCAGCTGGGCTGTAGAAAACCCCCAGCTCTCCCTACCTTGTCTCATTCAAAACTGGTTACATAGCTGGGGAGAGAGAGAGCTAGTCAGTCAGGAGCACTTACTGCTCTTCCAGAGTCAGAGTTCAGTTCGGCCGCCCTCTTATGGCCGTCTTGGGTACTGCACACAAGGTGTGCATACACTTACATTGCAAATCATTTGTACTCATACAAGTAAATCTTAAAAAACTTGGTTGTATAATTTCCTTTTACACAGTCCATCTATATTCAGAAAAGGATGCTGCCTTTTCTGCTTTCTACCGAAGCCTCCCTTCCAACAGCACCTGCACATTGGCTAATTGTAAGGCTTGTTTTTATCCTGCACTCAATTTGCTCCTCTTAAAATTTAACCAGTATTTTCTTATACATCTTATTGGGGATACAGTTTGGCTTAGGGAAAAATTCACTCTGGGGTTACTATTTGTGTGGAGACGCTCTGTGAGGTCATGGCCATTGGTCCAGGGCTTATAAAACGTTGGGTACAGTTGAGTTCACCGTCCGCATCATTTCCTCATGAGGACCCCTAGCAGCTGTGGACTCACGCGTGTACTCAAAGTTGTGTCTATCAGTGTGACATGGCAGCAGTGCTTGGCTAAATGCTTTCATGCATAGGTAGAATCCTGACCCTTCCTCCATAATGTTAGTATTCACAAATATGAATTTGATTTATACATATTTATTAAAATTTTAAATGTATTTTGAGTTTGTGCAGGTGTATGCAGGTGTGTAAGCACACGTGTACACACACATGTACTACGCATGTCCAGGACCCTGTGGAGGCCAGAAAAGGGCATTGAGTTCCCTCTGTCTGGAGTTACAGATGGCTGTAAACTGCTTTCTGGGTGCTTGGAATTAAACCTGGGTCCTTTGTGGGAGCAGCCATCGCTCTTATTTTTTGAATTAACTAGTCAGCATACAAAATAATGGGGTGAATTGTGAAAGTCTCTTACATGTGTATCATTGTGTTTTGCTTATATTTGCACCATTACATCCCTCTCCTGTCTTCTGCTTGTGGTCCCTGTGTTGGCTGGTTTTGTGCATCAACTTGACACAAGCTGGTGTCATCAGAGAGGAAGGAGCCTCCATTGAGGAAATGCCTCCCCGAGATCCAGCTGTGGTGCATTTTCTCAATTAGTGATCAAGGTTGGGGCGGGGGCAGCCATGGTGGGTGGTGCCATCCCTGGGCTAAGCAAGCCAGTAAGCAGCACTCCTCTATGGCTTCTGCATCAGCTCTCACTTCCAGGTTCCTGCCCTGTTTGAGTTTCTTTCCTGACTTTCTTCAATGTGAACAGCAATATGGAAGTGTAAGCCAAGAAAACCCTTTCCTCCCCAACTTGATTTTTGGTCTTGGTGTTTCATCACAGCAAAAGAAACCGAAGACAGTCCCCTTCCAAATACCACCCCCCATGCTGACATGTCATATATATGTATATAATTGTATGTATATAATTAAATCTATATTTTCATATGAAAGAAAAGGTGATCTGTTATATAGTTTACTCACAGAGCACGTGTCTCACATGCACAGAGTTCTGGCTACAATCTCCAGCACTGCAACAAATATGATTGATTGCAGTATGAAGCCATGGTGGGCCTGTGAGTATGGTGCACTGTAGCCACGGAAACCATGCTCCACCCACTCCTTCCTGTCTGTCCCACTAGGCTCTTTGGAAGTTTATCCTTTACCCAGAGTTCTTGACACAAAGCCGAGGAGCCCACATCTTGGTCAGCATATCATGTACCTGGGTCTCGGGGTTCTCCTCTGCTGACCATGTTTGGGGAACTGCGGAGATGAAGAAACAACTGTTTGTCCAGGGAGCTCTTCGATCATTTTGCTTGAGGGAGGAAAAGAAACAAAGAAGGAAAAAGACAACTCAGATCAAGTGCCAGTTGGAAGAACATTCTCTCCAATCCTTTGGAGACACTTGGCTTTATCCTGGCTTTCCTTTTCTATTTTACTTGTGACAAAGGTGAAGGCCAGTATTGCAGGCAAAATCTCTTTCCTCTTTGTCTTGCTGGTATTTATTCCTCACGCTTGCTGAGCCTTTGTCACATCCCAGAAAAGGAATTCCCTCCTGAGCAGTGCAATTAGGACGGCGACGGAGACTATTAAACATCTCTGAATACAGGTGGCAAATTGCCCATCTCTGGAGCCCGCCCACCAAAGGGCACTTTGTGAGTGAGCTGCCAATCACCGCCCACCATTCCAGCACTCCTCCATGCCTCCTTTCTATACTAGTCCATCCAAGATTAGCTTCTTCACCCTCCCCTCCCGGCATCTTGCCTCCTAAATATATTTCAGTATCAGGGAGCAAGCATGAGGCAGGTGGAGTGATAAGAAATCCCAAGTAGTAACACCAAAACCAAGCAACAAGCCACTAACCAACCAACCAACCAACCAACCAACCAACCAACCAACCAACTAACCAACCAACCATCCAACCAACCAACTAACCAACCAACCATCCAACCAACCAACTAACCAACCAACCAACCAACCAACCAACCAACCAACCAACCAACAAATCCAACCAACCAACCAACCAACCAACCAACCAACCAACCAACCAACCAACCAACTATCCAACCAACCAACCAACCAACCAACCAACCAACCAACCAACCAACCAACCATCCAACCATCCAACCAACTAACCAACTAAGCAACTAACCAACCAAATAACCAACCAACCAACCAACCAACCAACCAACCAACTATCCATCCAACCAACCAACCAACCAACCAACCAACCAACCAACCAACCAACTAACCAACCATCCATCTAACGAACGAACGAACGAACGAACCAACCAACCAAACAACCAAACAACTAACCAAGCAAACAAAGCCCCATCAGCTCCAAGGGTTCTTTCCTGTGGTGGGTTGGAGAAGAGCTGCCTAGACACAGTCCTGTCACAGGAGATCTGTGCCCCAGGGTCCAACTTCCAGAAGTAAAAATAGTTGCTGGTGCTACTGCCGTTTCTCAAAAGCTGAGCAAATAGATGGCCGTCCAATGTGGGTAGCTAGGAGTCCACCTTTTTTTTTTTTTGTTTGTTTGTTTTGAGAAAGGGTTTCTCTGTATAGCCCTGGCTGTCTTGGAACTCACTCTGTAGACCAGGCTGGCCTCGAACTCAGAAATCCACCTGCCTCTGCCTCCCAGAGTGCTGGGATTACAGGCGTGTGCCACCACTGCCCGGCATGGAGTCCACATTTTATCGGCCCCATGCGGTGGGCAAATGCAGATGCTATCCTGAACAGTTTTCAAGACCTGTAGTGAAAGGGCAGTAATATGCATGTGGATAAGTGAGTCTTTCTCCTCTCACCACAGGCAATCCTCATTCTGGTCCCTTGAGAGCACTCCACGGTGGCCCCTGCTTCACCAAGAGGAAGTGAAGGCACCAAGTTAACTTGGTTGGGTTTGGAGGTGGAGGTGAAGGATGATGCCTGAGGTCCCATGGACCCTGAAGGGTGAGAGAACAAACATGCACAGACAAAGCAGGCAGTAGCATTTCCTGGAATACAAAGTTTTGAATAGTTTCTGTTTAATTTTCCACTTACCAGACATGGGGATGCTATATGGGAAGCCATGAGAATGTCAAACTAAAGAAGACCAAGGAAGCAAGGACACCACGGTGCATCTAAGCACCAGTCACTCAGAGCCCACACAGTCTGGGAAAGGCTGGTTGCAAGTTCCCATTTTTGTATCTGTAGTGACCTCATTTGTGCATACTTGGCCTCTTGTGGGGAATACAAACACCACAGAGTCCAGAGTAGTTTAACTCATTTAAAAATGATTCCTCTAGGGCTGAGAGGATGGTTTAGTTGGTGGGCTGCTGTGCAGGCTTAAGGCCCTGACATCAGATCCTTAGCACCTACGTAAAGAGCTGCATGTGGCCGTGTACCCATAAACCCACTTCCGGGAAGGGCGGGGCTAGCTGGGTCCCTGGAGCTCCACAGTCAGCCAGTCTGCTAAGCCAGGGAGCTCTGGTTCCCGGGAGAATCCCTGATGTAAAAACCAAGATGGGAAGCGATCAAAGACAGCTGATATCAACTTCTGGCCTCCACATGTTTGTGTACACATACGTACACGTGTACACATCCATGCAAGTACGTACATAACATGCAACATGCACACACACATATTTAAACATCTTTCTTTTTTCTAGAAGAGTCTCTAGACTCTGGACAGACGATCAAATGAACAGATGTCTCCAGAAATGTCCAAACCATGGGCACTTGGGGTGGGTGGCAGTGGGCATGCTCCCCTCCTACACTTTGCACTATGGCAACAATCTCTTATGAATGTCAGATGGTCACTAGCAGACAGGAGGGCGGAGCTATCGGTGACGGACGGCTGAACTGCCCGCAGTGGAGACAGCTACACATGCGCACTGGGGAAGAGGTCAGACCAACTCAGAGCTGTACTTTTCCATTGTTATTCATGTGTGACATGGATGTGAAATTATGCCACAGGTGTGGACAAGCAACCTGACAACTTCCCACAAAGCTTAGATACCTCTGTGCCCTGCAGACGACTGAAGCAACATTAGCAGGGCCCCGGGACGCTCAGATGTCTAACTCCACTCCAGTCCCGAGATCCCCATTCTTTTCTTTCTTCCTTTCTTCCTTTCTTCCTTTCTTCCTTTCTTCCTTTCTTCCTTTCTTCCTTTCTTCCTTCCTTCCTTTCTTCCTTCCTTCCTTCCTTTCTTTTTCTTTCTTTCTTTTTAGATTTGATTATATGAATACACTGTAGCTGTCTTCAAACACACCAGAAGAAGGCATCAGAATTCATTACAGATGGCTGTGAGCCACCATGTGGTTGCTGGGAATTGAACTCAGGGCCTCTGGAAGAACAATTAGTGCTCTTAACCACTGAGCCATCTCTCCAGCTCACGAGATCCCTATTCTTGAGTTCAAACTTTGCATCTACCTTCTGACTTGTGTGTTAACTTTCCTCGCCGCAACACTGTGTCTGTGTGTTTACACAGGACCATAGGTTTTTGCGTTCATTTTGCACTGCTTTATTTCATAAAGATTTCTTACCTGTTCAGTGTAGCAAATGGGGTAATTCTGTTGTAAAAGCTACATTATTGTATTGCTATTTGGTCTTGATTGCTTCAGAACATTCTTTTCCCATTTCCTGAGCTATCTTTCTTTCTAACATCGAACTGACCCCAGGCGCAAGGATCTGAGGCTTAGCGCTCTGGGACCACACGACAAACTCTGCTGATATGAACTGCGTTGCCCCTGGGACCCCACGGCCTACTGCTGTCTATTGTGGGTTCCTGGGAGTACATGGTGCCTGTGATCAAAAGTAGTGTGCTTTCCAACAAAACTCAAACATTTGTCATTTCCTCAGTTATAAAAATTGTTTTTTTTTTGTTTTGTTTTTTAGATAGATGAATTTACATTTGACTCTGAATCTGGCTCATTTTAATAAGCCATTTTTGTATGCAAAGGAGTGCTGACATTAGCAAGTTTTATCATAGTGATTACTATGGAAACATTTATCTATAAATATAAAGCCCTTTAAAGCTTGGCCTTTTATCTTTATAGAAAAAGGCCTGTTTATGTCACGTCTAAGATCCAAGCTTTAATGTAGACATGAGCTATTCTCCTGCCAAACAAGATAACCTCAGTGCTGGGGCCTGCAAGCTTTGAAAAGAGGAATTTGTACTGAGACTATTATTTTTTGATAAAATAATAGTGTAATAAAAGTATTTTAAAGATATTCACTCAAGCTTAAACTGTGGTCTGTTCAGTTCCTGTTACTGAATTTAATGGAGTGAATGTGTTGTACATCTCTTTTTCTTCCTAAAATATATTGTTTTTACATTTTTAGCAAATGTGTCTATCGGTGTGTGTCTGTGTGTGTGTGTGTGTGTGTGTGTGTGTGTGTGTGAGCTTGCAAGTCTTCACGAGCGCCGAATGGAAGTAATTTGTTTCTCAGCCCTTTCCTTTGCTTTATGGACAGACTTTTCTTCTTAAAAACTCTTGTAAAAATCAAATATGATGAGGCAATATATCTGTACCACTGCCATTTCTTCTATTTTTCCTCTTTCACGAAAACATATTTACCTGATACACAGTCTCACGTCGAGCAGACTAGTTTCCAAGTTGCCCTGTAGCTGAGAAGAATCTTAGACTTCCTCCTCCCAAATGCTGGGATTGCAGGCACGTATCACCACATCTGGTTTATACCATGCTGGGCATCAAAATCGGGGCTTCTGGAACTGTGGGTCAGCGTTCTACTAAGCGCTCATTATCATTCCTAAGGCACGCTACATTCAATAGTTAGAAAGTAACCAGTTACAGAGGCACATACCTTTCATCCTAGCTCTTGGGAGGAGGCATATCTTTGTGAGTTCGAGGTCATCCTAGGATACATAGGGAGTTCTAGTTCAGCCAGGGCTACATAGTGAGACCCTGTCCCTCACCAGCAAAGGAGAAAGGAAAGAAAGCAAGAAGAATGTTTATAAGGAAGAAAACAGTACAAAATAAGAATTTGTCCTGGGCCCCGGGCTCTTGCTGTTTTCCCCACTTTCAGAGGTGGTAGGCAAGAAACCAGATCAGATGATGGAAACCGCGAGCCACAGGCTCTATTTCCCCTTCTAGAAAGTAAGCACATCTTTATCCAAACCAGGCAACTTTCACATCACCTTCTCCCCATTCAGTTGGCAATTCCAGACCTTCTGGGTACTGCCAGGAGCACCGTCTCCTCAGATGGGCGGGGGCTGCCGCATAGCCGTTGTCCTAGCTTTGGAAGGCTGGGGTAGAAGGTTCTTGAGTTCAAGGCTAGCCAAGGCTATATCACACCTGAGTTCTAGGCTAGTCTGCACTGCCTAGTGGGATGCTGCCTCATAAAACTCAGTTAAGATAATAGGCAGCCATGAAAACACAAAATTTTCTTATTGTTTTAATATGAAAATTCTGTTATTTATTGAGTAAAGAAACTCCTTTTTCAGAGGACCCAGGTTTAACTCCCAGCACCTTCATGAACATCCAAACCACATGTAACTCCAGTTTCAAAGGGTTTGATATCTTCTTTTGGCCTCAGGCACCAGGCACACAGTGGTGCACAGACATACATGCAAGCCAAAACCTGTACACATAAAATTAAAAAAAAAAAAAACTAAAAAACCCCAAGCCCCAAATAATGAGATTATTTCTCTCCCTCCACAGATTTCTTGATTTTTCAAATGTTTTTATGTCTTGAATATATTTATAATCCTCTAATTTCATGTTACACTAAAATAATTAGTTCTGTTAATTAAAGAAGTTCAGGAACTCTTTTAAATCTCCATATATTATCAGACACCTCTCTCGAGGAGTTACAGCGGAACAAAATGTTATTGCCAAGACTTAACGCAAAGCAGGGTTTTAAAGTTTTTTATTTTAATTGTGTGCCTGTGTGTATACAAGTGCATGCAATTGCCCACAGAGGCCAGAAGAGGGTGTCGGATCTCCTGAAACTGGGGTCACGGCTGTTATGAGTGTCCTGATGTGGGTACCGGGACCAGATCCAGGTCCTCAGCGAGAGCAGTGTGTGGTCAGACCCGCTGAGCCATTTCTTTATCTGGTTTTTTAAAGATAGATGTTGACTCTGCAGTGCAGGCTGCTGTGGACTCACTATGGCGTCCACGCTGGCTATAGAGTTGCAGTGACTCTCCAGCACCACACCGCCTCTCATGAGCAGCATGCCCAGCTCATCAGTGCAGTTTTGCAAATGAGAGAGCTGCTGCAGCACAGCTATTCGGTGTGGGAGCTGTTGGCTCCACACGGTTAGAGTGCCGAAGACGAACCCCAGAGGATCTGCCCGAGCAGATCGTACTTCCCCTTCACTGCTTCATGATAGGAAGTAGACGCTAAGAAACCATGGCCACTTCAGAAAGGCACATTAGCTCTTTACTCGACAAATTCCGACTTACCCTGATGGCCTCAAAAAAAAAAAAAAATCCTTATAACAGCCTGTGTGGGCACTGGGAATATTGACTTCAGTTGTTGATGGTGCTACAGTCGGAGGGGAAGGGATCCATGGGACACGTTGGGTACTTGGGGAAATAAATCCATAGGCTGTCTTGACCGGAAGAGTATCGCTGTTCTGCTCACCCACGCCTCTGCCGCGGAACTCTCACAGACACAGAGACATGTGGGTGCCGCGGTTACTCAGCAGCATGGCTGCCCGACCAGCTCTTCCGGGCACATCCATCCCTTTCTTTGGTTCTCAGGGGGCTCAGCTGTGGGGTGCAGCAGCGTCCCGTGGGCCGTGTGCATTCTGTTGCATGGTGGAGACCAGCAGACCTTGTTGGGATTATGCAGGAGGAACATTGATTGACAGCCCTCTTCAGGGTATCTCCACCCTGCTCACCAGCCCCCTTCTTCTGCATCGAGATCTTCACCCCAACCTGCTCTGTAGCCTTGATTGCTTCACCGATAACGTACAAATAACAATGTCATATGCTTCACAGTGGTAAGGCAATTACATGAAATTGTTTTTACAATGTCTTGGTCCCCTGTCCATCAGGAAGATCCTAATTACTAAGACCCTTAGCCTGCATTATTACAGTGTGGAGCTGGGAGACTTGTGCCCGCTTGTGGAGGCCAGAGGCCTGTTCTACGTTGGATGTCTTCTTTAGTTGCTCTCCATCTTGTGTTTTTGAGACAAGGTCTCTTGTTGATCCTGGAGCTCATCAGTTTGGCTGGGCTGGTTCTCTACTGGCCCTGGATGTCTCCCTGTCTCATCGTCTATAGAGCTGGAACTGCAGATATTTCATTACTCTTAGGTTTTATAGCGGTGTTGGAGATGGAACCCAGGCTGTGAGCTCTTGCTGACTGAGCATCATTTACCCTGTAAGATCCCCCCGAACCTGTGTGTGTGTGTGTGTGTGTGTGTGTGTGTGTGTGTGTTCAAGAAAGAGAGAGAGAGAATGGATGTAGGTAACACACAGTGCATGTTTGAGTGTGCATGGTGCTTGTGGAGGCCAGAGGTGTGGTATTCCCCCTGGGTGGTTGTGGATCATTCATTGTGGGTGCTGGGAACTGAACTCGGATCATATGGAAGAGCAGTGCATACTCTTAGCCACTGAGCCTTCTCTCCAGCGGCCCCTTCCAGCCTTATTTCTAGTGACTTCTACATACAGAACCCATGCAAAGGCATGCAGAACACAAAAGGGAGAAAGCATTTTATTGATGCGATTGATATTTGCAAGCAGAGAACTTTGCATGCCACGGTTATTTAATGGGCATCTGCTGCTCTGCCATATGCCCTTGCTTGGGGGCTGGGGTCCGAGGACCATTTTGCTTCAGTCTAGGCAGGAAATGGTCACTGAAGGGCACTTATGGATGTGGTCTGTCCACCCCAAACAAGGCAGCAGTTTAATTCCCAGAGTCTCACATGATGATAATAAGAGAAGAGAAACTTAATGTGACCATGATTGTTACAGGCAGGCCCACGGGGAAGGACTTGGTTAGATGCGTTCATGTGGGTGGACCCTCTGTGATGGAATCAAATTCTGGTGGCTTTATGAGGAAGTGGGGAGAGAACGGTCAGGTACAGAAAGGACCGGCGCCCCTGCTGTGTCACGATGCGCGTCCTCAGGAGAGCTCGTGTTGAGCCTCCTGGACCTTCAGCCTTCAAAAGTTGTAAGTTAAAAAAAGGGTTTCTTTACGAAGTTAGAGTACCTCAGGCATGTTGCCATAGTAATCCAAATAAGATACAGCAACCCAGAAGAGCAAACAGATAATGTTCATGTAGCTAAATTGTTGCCAAAGAAAACCACGAGGAGCCACGAAGACATTCAACACAAAACAACCTTTCAAAAGAGCTCAAAAGAGCGTGTCTGAGGGATGTTTAAAAGGTAACATTGAGGTGGAAGTCAGTCCTGTGCGAGGTGATGCGGGACTGGGAAAGCTCTCCCCAGTGGCAGACATGCTGTGGCTCTTGGAAGCCTTGCCAGGGCAAGGTGTGTGAGGGAGGTTTGGAAGAGAAGAAGCTGGCTTCCAAGGGAGGCTGGCTGTCCGCATTCCCCCTGCCAGCTCTGCTGACCTCTTGGTTCAGCTGCCAGGAACTCAAGTGTCAGGGTGTCCGAGGAAGCCACACTAGGTGGCTTCAGGGTGAAGCTCAAAGGGCTGGGGCGCTTCCCCCACTCTTCACACATGGCCACCCCTTCACCTTGTGCATACAGAGCAGGTGTCAACCTCAGCTTGTGACTCCTCACCAGCTACATCACCCCCTCACCCTCCGAGGCCAGGATTCAGCCAGGACACACTGTTCACTCTCAAACTCTAAGCTGGTATTATCTTGACTTGCTATTTCTTAACTGTGAACTGAACTTAAAACTTTCCAAATAAACCTATGAAACTTGCTTGAATCAGACCTAAGGGGTTTAATAAAAAACAAACAAACAAACAAACAAAAAACCAAACAATGCAAACTCAAAAAAAATAAAACACCACCTCACCCCCCATAAGAAAACACCAACACTAAATCAGAGGCAACCTAGAACACTGAAATATTGTATAAGCTGGAGATGGTGGCTCGTACATGTAACACCAACACGTGGCAGCAGAGGATTATGGGGTTGAATTCACCACAGGCTGCGTGTTGAGTTCTGGGTCAGCTTGGACTATACAGAGTGAAAAGCTATTCCAACCAAACAGAAAGGAAAAAAGAAAAAGAAAAGAAAGAGGAGAAATACAAGTGGGAGCGGAAGTGGGAGGAGAAGAAGGAGCTCTGACTGCCCACGCCTCAGGGTGCGCTTAGCGGAAGCGCCTGTCCTGAGGATAATCTTTCAAAGGCGCATACTCATTTCGTGTTGGATCCCTTGACAGCACTTGAGATAGTTCAGCATTCTTCTGCACCTTTCCAAAGAATTTTTTGCAGGGAGCACACCTTCCTTGTTTCAAGCCTAGGAATACTGTACTCCCTCTGCAGGGGTTAAGTCTCCGATGGCTGCAAGCGCTAGACAATCGAGATCTGCATGTCAGCGGAGAAGTGAAGATTAAAGGGTTGATTCTTGGGGCTCCCTCTTGCTTCCATTCATAATTGGGTTTTAGTTTTAGTAAGAGGTAACATTTCTGGGCAGTGAAGTCCTATGTAACAGAAAATGCTGGATGGAGACAAAGGCTCGGATGGAGAGGACTAAGAGCAGGACACACCTGTCGGGTGTGGTATTGTGACAAGCCATACCTTGTTTGGGGCCGTAAGCCCTACAGGACAGAGCCCTGGATTCCTCTTCAATGCTACATTCCTGTCAGTCCTGGCTAATCTCAAGTGCCCTGTGACTTCAACCACACTGCTTAAGGATACCCTCTCAATTGGTCACACCAACAAAGCCAGTTTCAAAGTTCTCCATTGTATTTTTTTAAACAGTTCTTGTGTAGCCTAGGCTGGCCTCACACACTCCACATAGCTGAGGATAACCTTGAATCGCTGATCCTCCTGCCTCTATTTCCAGAGTGGTTGGGATTATAGGCCTGTAGTACTGTGCCTAGTTTGTGCAGTGCTAGGGATTGAATTTAGGGTTTCCTGCATGGTACACTAGTCCAGAGGCATGCATGCATGACCCCAGCTTGCTCTCCATGGTACTAATACTCCAAAGGGCCAAGGAAGTCTCTTTTCTAAGGCTGTTGTCAGGACTTATACCCATGTCTCAGGGAAAGTGGCTCCTTGGTACGCTCTGTTGAGTTGCTTGAGATCACTGATGTGGTAGGAATAAAATTCTTCTTCTACCTTTTGAACTAGAAAGGAACAGATGTGTGTGTGTGTGTGTGTGTGTGTGTGCATGTGTGAGTACATATGTATACGTACATGTATGCACATATGTGTACATGTATATATGTGTGCACATGTGTGTATATGTGTGAATGTGAATGCATGCACATGAGTGTGTGCATGTGTGTACATGCATGTGCATGTGTTATGGTTTGTATAAGCTTTTCCAGGGAGTGGCACTATTAGGAGGTGTGGCCTTGTTGGAGTAGGTGTGTCACTGTGGGCGTGGGCTTAAGATCTTCACCCTAGTTACCTAGAAGTCAGTCTTCCACTTGCAGCCTTCAGATGAAGATGTAGAACTCTCAGCTCCTCCTGCACCATATCTGCCTAGATGCTGCCATGTTTTTGCCTTGATGACAATGGACTGAACCTCTGAGCCTGTAAGCCAGCCCCAATTAAATGTTGTCTTTTATAAAACTTGCATTGGTCATGGTGTCTGTTCACAGCAGTAAAACCCTAACTGAGACAGCATGTGTGTGCACATGTGTGTGTTCATGATTACCTCCCCTCATTGCACTTTACAATATGAAGTTTTCCTTTTTGCCCATCGAGGTAGAGTTGCAGTCTATGACTCAGGTTTGCCTGGTATTCATGTAGACTTCATGGTAATCCTCCTGCCTGGACGGTTTAAGTGCTGGGGTTATAACCACACTCCATCAGCAGTGGCTGGCTCAGGTAAGTCCTTGGACTTGTGGCTGTGGTGCCAGCGCCCTGCAGTAGGAGCTCTGTGGATTCCTTCCTGTTGGCCCTGTGCATCTCTGAACTGTGCAGCTGCTTATGGAAGAGGTGAGCTCTCAGGACTGGATTCCCTTCCCCCCCTGCCTGTGGTGAGGGCTGCACTGTCAGCTTCTGTTTCAGAGACCAAATGGGCCTTAGCTGGGAACTGTAAAGCCCTAGCTCCCTTATGTGGAACACAGTGAGGCATGAAGGTTGTATTTCACATGAAAAGCAAGAGAGTCACTTAAACATAGTTGATTTTTACTTATTTGTGTGTGTGTGTGTGTGTGTGTGTGTGTGTGTGTGCCTATGTGGGGTACCAGAGGTTGATGTAGGGTGCTTCTGCAGCTGCTCTCTACCTTGTTTCTGGAGTCTTCTGATTGGTTTAATTGACTAACCAGCAAGCTCCAGAGATCCTCTTGTCTCTGTCCCAGAACTGGAATTATAAGTGTGGCCATACTCAGCTTTTTATGTAGAATTTAGGTCCTTATGCTATTGTGGCAAGCATTTACCAACTGTTCTATCTCACTACCTCCAAGATAACTGTCATATTCACACAGACACACACACAGACACACACACAGACACACACACACACACACACACACACACACACACACACTCGAATTCTTGCTAACACCCACTCCCAACACCAAGGACCAGGACTCATTAACTCCTAGATTGTAAGTACGGTATAGAATGGCAGTCGTAGTCCCGACAGTGAGCTGATATTTCCACCCCTGTCCAATGCTGACTCGTTAGGGCACAGTTTGCTTGTTGTGGGTCAAATGTAATCTGACTTCCGACCTGAACACCATCGCCTCCTGCTCCACTCACTTCTGAAGTGCAGAGATGAGGTCATGGACAGGAAGTGGGAGCCGATGCTCCACACAGCACACACTCAGTAAAGTGTGCTGAGTTAGATTACGTTGACTGACACAGTGAACAAACTGACCCAGATTAAGACTTTACACCCTTCTGTGCCTTCCTCTTTGTTGTTGTTGTTTTTGGATTGGCTTCAGAGAAAAAGAACAAAGTTCCCTTTTAGAGTAGTTTTTTAAAAGACTGTTATGGTTTATTTTAGGAGAGCCTGATACTATACTTCCATTGCCCTGGGCCCAAAGAATGACAAACCACCTGATGAGAGATTTATCAAAACCACCCCAAGGAGAAATCCCTCCCCGCTTTTAAGTCATGCTCTGTCTGCCCACAGCTCCCTCCTTGGCTAGCGCAGATCACTTCTAGTCTTTAAGGAAATGAGTTAGCTTTTCCTTTTGAGATATTTTTGGTAGGTTGGACTTCAATATTAAGTCACATATTTTATTTTCTTTTTTAGTTTATTAAATGTGTTTCTTAACAATTTCACATACATGCACACACACCACAAATACACACACACTATACACATACCACATACACATGTACATACACACAACACACACATGCACACTCCCCACACCACATATACACACATCACACACACAGGCACATGGAGATGCACACACACGAATGCCCATGGATACTACACACAAGCACATGTACACACATGTGAATATGCACACACATATATACCCATCACACATGCATACATATACATGTATATGCACACATACTTATAAACCACATACACAGGCATACCCACACCCACCTACCCACACATACTACACACACATGCACATACATACACACTCACTGCACACATGCATATGTACACACACATACCACAATACACCACATGTACATGCACACATGCACACATGTATACAGGCACACACATGTATACATGCACATGCATATACACCTACCACACATGCACATACATGCATATGCACATGTACACGCCACACACACATGAATACACACACATGCACATGCACATGCACACACCACACACGCATACACCACACATGCACACACATGACATGCATGTACCCCTACTCTGATTACTCTCACTCTGCCATCTTATTTCTCTCTGAAGTGTGCTAATTTTCACTGTTCCTGAAAATCTCATCCTTATCCTCATCTCTCTCTGCTTTGTCATGTGACTTCCTTAGTTAGGGTTTCTATTGCTGAGGAGACTCCATGACCACTATAACACTTATAAAGGAAAACATTTCATTGGGGCTGGCTTACAGTTAGTTCATCATGGTAGGAAGCATGGCAGTGCACAGGCAGACATGGTACTGGACAGGTTTCCAAGAGTTCTAAATCTGGATTGGCAGGCAGTAGGAAGAGAGAGCAACTTGTGCCTGGCTTGAGCATTTGAACCTTAAAGCCACCCCTAGTGACACACTTCCTTCAGCAAGGCCACACCTCCTTCAACAAGACCACACCTCTTCCAACAAGGCCACACCCCCTCCAACAAGGCCACACCTCCTCCAACAGGGCCACACCTCCTCCAACAGGGCCACACCTCCTCCAACAAGGCCACATCTCCTAATAGTGCCACTCTGAATGAGCCTAAAGGGCCATTTTCATTCAAACCACAGTTTACTCCCTGTTTTCCATGGGTTTGTAGCCAGCCATATCATAATGCAGAAGTGCACTCAGTCCAACTTCACAAGTCCCCACAGTCTATCACAGTCTCAACCTTGTTTAACAGTCCAAAGTCTCGTTTGAGACTCATACAGTCTCTTAATTGCAATCCCACGTAAAGTCAAAATTAAAAAGCAGACCACATACTTCCAACATAGTATGTGGGGCATGGCATACACATGACCATTCCAAAATGGAGGAAAGGCAACATAGTAAGGAAATACTGGATCAAAGCAAGACTGAAAACCAGCAGGGAAAACTCCAAACTCCGCGTCTCCATGTCTGCTGTTAATGTTCTCTTCAGATCTCCAACTCCTTTCAGCTTTGTTGACTGCAGCACAGTTCCTTCTCTCGGGCTGGTTCCACTCACTCTGTTAGTAGCTCTCCTCAGCAGGTGTCCCACGGCTGTGACATCTCAAACATTTTGGGGTCTCCAAAGCAATCCAGACTTCACAGCTCCACACAACTTCACAGCTTCTAGAGAAGCTCTGGCTTCTCTAGACCTCCATGCAGGGACACCCCGACACACATGGTTCTCCTTAGCCATGGGCAGAGATTCCATAATCCCTCTCTTCTACCCTTGACTCTTGTTATGGTTTGTATATGCTTTTCCCAGGGAGTGGCACTATTAGGAGGTGTGGCCTTGTTAGAGTAGGTGTGTCACTGTGGGTGTGGCTTAAGACCTTCACCCTAGTTGCCTGGAAGTCAGTCTTCCACTAGCAGCCTTCAGATGAAGATGTAGAATTCTCAGCAACTCCTGTACTATGCCTGCCTGGATGCTGCCATGTTTCTGCCTTGATGACAATGGACTGAACCTCTGAGCCTGTAAGCCAGCCCCAATTAAATGTTGTCTTTTATAAAACTTGCATTGGTCAGGTGTCTGTTCACAGCAGTGAAACCCTAACTAAGACAACTCTAAAACCAGAACCACGAGGCCAAAGCTGCCAAGTTCTGCTGCTTTCCGGGGCTGGAACATGGTCCTTCATTCAATGACACCTTCACCAGCTTCTTGGTTTTGATGGTTTCCTTCACTGCCTAAGCTTGGCTGTCCTGGAACTCGCTCTGTAGACCAGGCTGGTCTTGAACTCAGAGATCTGCCCACCCCTACCTTCTGAGTGCTGGGTTTGAAGATGGGTTAGAACATCATAGGTGTTCCTAAGCTTTTCTTCAATCCCTTTTCACTGTTTTTAAATTCCTTTTTACAAGTCTAAAGCTACCCTAGGTGGGGAACTTATTCCATGGTCGCCACCCTTTATTACACTTGGCCCCCAGTTTTCTTTAGTCTGTTTACCCTTCCTGGTGCCCATTTCTCTTCAAACTGTACATTTTGTATTTTTCCTTTCTTGGCTTGCTCCTTTTCATTTTAGATCTGCCTAAAACTGGCCACGAATAGCCACACAACACAGTCAGTGTTGGGTTGTTTGGAAATGTCTTCTGCTGAAGTCCTTCTTCCATAACTCTTTAACTTAACCATGGGAAGAATATGTGGACAAGGAAAGAAAGCATCCAGGTTCTTCATCAAAGTATCTCAAGAATGGTCTCTAGGCCACACACTAATATTATTCTCCTTTGAAAACCTCTTGAGCCAGGCCCCCACAAATCACCCTCAGCACCACTGTCTTCCATGTTCTTACTAATAAAGTGTCTAGTTGCTTTTCAAACCCAAAGTTCCAAAGTGTTCAGGATTCTTCCAAACAAAAGCATTGTCTAGCCTATCACACCAATACCCCACTCCTGGTACCAACTTCTCTCTTAAGGGTTTTATTGCTGTGAACAGACACTATGACTATAGAAACTCATAAGAAAAACATTTAATTGGGGCTGATTACAGTCCGGAGGTTTAGTCCTTCATTATCATGGCAGGAAGCATGGCAGCACACAGGCAGACATGGAGCTGGACAGGTTACTGAGTGTTCTACATCTGGGTCAGCAGGCAGCAGCAGGAGGAAGCAACACTGGGCCTGGCTTCAGCATTTGAAACCTCAAAGCCCACCTCCAAGTGACACACTTCCTCCAATAAGGCCACACCTCCTAGTAGTGCCTGTTGGCATTTTGTCTAGGCTCCTCCCCACGGTTACCTGGCAACAGCCAGGTATGTCTGACTCACTATAAAAGGGGCTGCTTGCCCCCTCCTCCCTCTCTTGCTCTCCTACTCTCTTCCCTCTCTGTCTCTTCTCTCCCCACTCCTTTCCCCCTTCTCTTTTCACTTGTTCATGGGTGGCAGCCTCTACTCCTCCCGCCTCTGCCTTTCTCTGTCTCTACTCCCCCCTCAACTCCCCTCTCCATGCCCTAAATAAACTCCAGTCATATGGCTTGTATCTCAGGGGGAAGGGATGCCTCAGTGTGGGCCTGCAGAGGTGTCCCTTCCCCCATGCCATACTGCACCTCCACCAAACATATCCCTGGCTTCTTTTTTTTTTTTTCTTTCTATAAAACACAGCATTGGTGCTGTGGTGAGAACACATTTTTTTGCTGGTAGGTACACACTAAAGCCAGACTCAGAGATTTTCCCCCCAGGTTTCCAGAGTTACCAGCCAGCAGATACCTGACTGACTATTGACAGGACAGCTGTACGCAGGCCCAAGGCCAAGAACGGCTCTAGCTTCTGTGAGTTTGTGACTTGACAGGGTGTGGCAGGTCTAGCAGATGGCATTTTCAGGCTATCCCCACCCCCTCGTCTTCTGTCCTTTCTGCATCCTCCTCTTGTGTTCTCTGAGCCTGGGGAAGGTGATGGGATGTTTTGTTCAGGGATGGACCAAGATCTCCACTACTCTCAGCACCGTGGGCAGCCGTGGCCAGCACTTGATGTTTTCTAAGGCATTTTCTTCAGGAGAAGAGAACATAGTAGCCAACATGACTGAAGACTGTGCAGAGGAAGAGGGACAGAAACGAGTCTGTGAGCCTCAGTTTTTCTGTTTGTCCAAATAGAAGGTTGGTTCAAGTCTCAACACAACTCAGTTTTTTTTCTGTAACAAACCCCCCAAGGTCTGAAGCTTGTAATCTTTCACAGGAAAGAACTCAGAGGAAATGGCGCTTTGTAGCTACAGAGCTACGTATGCTCCTAGAGGGATTTACTGGGGATGTTGCTTACTATTAGGAAGAGCCTGAGACTCAAGAATCTATGGTGCTCTAGTGTTTGTTTGTTCTAGTTGACTCCTGCCCCTCCCTCTTTGTCTGTCCCAGGGCAGCAAGCCTGCTGCTAGGCTGGAGGCAGCCCTGTTAGCTGATGACAGTGTGGACATAACCTCAGACCTGGCTAATTTAGATCTGCATTGTACAAACACAGGCACTTGGGGTTTATTTTCCCACTTCACCACATAAGAATCTTCAGACTGCAGGGGCTGGAATGCACCGTGGCAGGTTGGGCCAAGTGGGGCATGAGGAAGCAGTCTAGAAAGAGAAAACCTGGGCTTCTTCCAACCATTCCTACTTGATCACGTGCTCCTGTGACTGCCAGAGGGGGCATCTCATGTCCTCCGAACTGTCATGTATGCAGGCATGTATGTATGTATGCATGCATGCATGCATGTATGTATGTTGAATTAATTTACTAATTAATAAATCCTGGCATGAGTTACTTCCCGCCTCAATGGTTTATGTTCCCGGATGAAACACACACACACACACACACACACACACACACACACACACACACACAGCCTTTGTATTTTAATATACCATAAACAGCACAATTGCTGGGTGACTGCCTAGACTGCATGCTGCTAGGATCTATCTTCCGGCGATAATTCTTGCAACTGCCATGCTCCATCTTGGCCGCAGGCCCCATTTGTGCAGCCCTTTGGGCCGCGCCTTCTTGGCCCAGAGCCCAGAGTGCTCTCCTTGCCTCTCTACCCCATGGCAGCCTCTGTCTCTCCATCTCCACACTCTCCTCAAGCATGGTGGATCGCCTCTTCTCCTTGCCCTGGTCCCAAGCCCAGAATCCTAAAAGCCCGCCCCTATCTGTCCTCCTCAGCTATTGGCTGCTGGTATTTTTCTTTACCAATTAGAATCAACTGGGCGCAGGTTCTTAGGAGCTAAGTGCAGACCCTCATGTGCAAACACTTTTTTTTGGGGGGGGACATAATTATCATAATACAAGCAGCTGCATGTGTATTCATCTATCATCTATGTATCTCTATTGTCCTACAGTAAATTATATACTGAATATATATGTATATATATTTAATACTTAAATATATATTTAAATATAGATTATTATTAAATTATTAAAATATTTAAATATATATTTAAAAATATATGTAATCACACACACACACACACACACACACACACACACATGTATATATACTTTTAAAGACAGTTGCTCTGTGTAGCCCTGACTGTCCCGGAACTTACTCTGTAGTCTCTGCTCTCAACTCAGAGATCCACCTGCCTCTCCTCCCAAGTGCTGGGATTAAAGGAGTGCGCCACCGATACTATTCCATCCCTGGCATTTTACTGTCTTAGGAAATGATGCTGCAATGCTTGCTGAATGCCTGGAGCCATAGGCTTTCAGAGACAAGAAGCTCTAACAAGACCATTGACTCAACGGGGCTTCCAGGGCTGTGCTGAACTCCCGTCTAGTCCTCCCTGAAAGTTTGGATTCTTAAACTTGGTCTTTTCCCCACAATGGGCAGTGCAGCCCTGATCTATGGCATACTAACTACACCACGTCCTGTCTGTACATCCTCAGGGTTTATCATTGAGAAGCAGGATTGGGCTGGGGATAGAGGTCATCCTGCTTAGCATGCCTGCAGCCTTGGGTTTAGTCCCTAACACCCAAAGTGAGGCTCAGATGACGAAATACAGTGTGCACAGCCCAAGAGGCCATGAGATCAAGAAACCTCATTTTGGTCTACATTAGTAAGTGTATGTTTAAAGAGAGTTGAGTGCCAAGCTAAATTGCTACATGTGTCTCCATACAAAGTTAAATTTAATTGGAATTGACGATATTGACAAAGCCCACTGTGTACAAGTAATTTTTTCCCATCTCTCCAGGGCGGGGGGAGTAAATCGGTTTGCAAGGCAGTTTTACCGATTGTCTTTTTTGATTATCTGAAGGAAATATATTTTGTTCAACTCAGTTAAAGAAAAAAAATTCATGTGACCGAGCTATGAACCTGCCTTTTCCTCCAGCAATTTTTTTTCAGAGTCTCAAGCCATCCTGCTTTATTTATAATGTAAGCAACTCATTTAGTAATTTTTAACAAATACTTTAAATTTGATAAGGTTTGAGACATCTTCATTTTATACAGCCATAGGTCTTTACACACTGAGTTTTAAAAAAAATTTAGTAATTTTTTTGAGAACTTTATATAATGTACTTTGATTATACTTAGTTTGCCAGATCTACCCACACTCCTGCCCTGACTTCTTCTCCTTCACTTCATACCATTTTTTTTTTTTGTAGTAAGCCATCTCCTCCAGTTTGTGCTACCCATATACTCCTAGATGAAATGGTTTGGCCGCTCTACCAGGAACCACACTTCTAGAGAATACTGACTCTCTGTCCTCTGGAAGCCATCAGATGTCTGCGTGTGGGGATGTGCATGTATATGCAGGCGCCCATGGAGGCCAGAGGCACAGGATCTCTTTGGATTTGGAGTCAAAGGTGGCTCTGGGTTTCCTCACATGGTGGCCAGGAATTGAACATAGGGCAGGCTCTAAATCTAATTCTGAAATGATCTCTATTTCATTTTAACTTCCTCCCTCCCTATTTCACTTATTCCACATTAGATTTTTCTTTTTAAGAATATTCTACTTTATTCTTAATAGTTGAAATGAAAATACACATTCGTGCCCCCCCCATTCTTTAGAAAATAGTGGAAGACATGTGCCCCCACCTTTCTAAATCCTGCCCAAGCCATACAGTGTTTGATATTAAGTGCCAGGAAGGGTCTAAGACTTTCCTTTCCTTGCCTGCTAGTTTCCTAGATGCAAATAGAAGATGCCAGACTCCTGGGTCTGAGGCAGGAAGCAGTTTCTAACTCAAGTCCGATGACCCCAGGCTTGACAAACATGAGAGGCTTCCTGAAATTCTGCTCGTCACAGGGTGATTGTAGAGGACCCAGTGGCCCCAAACAGCACTGAGTTGCAGGGAGGAGGTTACTATTTCAGAAACCAAGGTATTGTGTGGCACCCCAAAAGCATATTGCTGCTGTGTGTCAGAGGAAGACGGCACTTGCAACATGCACCTGGCAAATCTGTGCTTTGGTCTGGGAGATGCAGTCTCTATGTAAAGGGGCACAAGCTTTCTGGAGAGATGTTCTGGAATAAAGGCCAATGATTCTCATTTAAGAAGAACAAAAATATAACAATTAGGGATGATATTTTCTTAGACCTGCAAGGCAGCACTTATTTCACAATTGTAAGGGTCCAGTTGAAACAACACACCGAAAACTCAATTTGGGAAACATAACTGTAAGTGTCTGTGTGTTTCTATAGCTTTGTATGCATATGTATGTGCCAGTGTGTGTATGTACGTGTGTACCTGTGTCTGTTCGTGTGTATATATCTCTGTGAGCCTGTATGTGTACATGTACATGTGCATGTGTCTTGGTATATCTACATGCGTGTGTGTGTGTGTGTGTGTGTGTGTGTGTGTGTGTGAATCTGCATATCTTTTCAAGGAAGCTTTTGCAGTCTTTGAGTAAAGAGACAGAGTCTTAGAGCAAGAAATAGGTTTGCTACTTGGACGCTGGTAATTGTGTCTCCTTTTGAACATTTGCTGGTCAGAGGTCAGACTGACTGGCATTCCTCAGAAGCCATCGCACTATTCTTTGAGTCAGGGTCTTGCTAGACCTGGTACTTATCGACTTTGGAACTGTCTAGCTAGAAAGCCCCCAGATCTGCCTGTCTCTGCCTCCCCAGTACTGGGACGACAGCAACCACGACACCCAGCTTTTCTCTGTGGGTTTTGGGGATCACACGCAGGTACTTATGCCTCTCAGAAAGTACTTTACAAATGGAGCCATCTGCCCAGCCTGAGTTTTGCCTTTTGAAAGGTAGAAAGCAACGCTCCCGCTTCATCCAGCGTTACAATGTAATGTTAAGAAGGTAAGTGCCAAGAGGAGATGAAAGAGATTTTCTGCAAACCCTCACTTGACAGTTATACGTGTTACTCTTCCTAAGGAGGGCAGCAAGACAGCCACATTTAGTGAAAAGTCCTGGCTCGGCTCCTGAATTGTCTGCCTGTGAGACCTGAACCGACTCTTTCCAGAAAGGCAACTCCCACATGAGAGAGAGCACAATGTTTATCTTTCTGAATCTGACACCCAACTTAATGTAACAGTTTACTGGACCAGAATTGTTGATCCTTCTGCCTCTGCCTCCCAAGTACGTGTGCTGCGGTTCCAGAGAGCCTTTGTTTTCAAGCTGCAAGACACAGGATTGAAAAGTCACTTGTAACAAGTTTCTGAGCCATACTGAAGTAACATTGAGGTGTCTAGTGATAGATTAGTTTCTTTGCCACTGTGACTGACAAGCTTCAGGGAGAAGTCTCCATTCTCTTGGTTACACTTTCTTTCAGGTCAGATTTGTCAGGGACCCAAGAGCAGGAAATAATTGTCAGCTACTGTTTGGCGACAAATGTCTGTAATCACATGAGAGTCTGATGCAGGAGAATTGCCATCAATTTGAGGCCAGTTTACTCTTCATAGTGTATTCCAGACCATCCAGAGCTGGAGAACAGGTCCCTGTCATGAACCAACAACAAAAAGACAGATGTCATGGCAAGCAAATTAACAAAAATAAAAAGAAAGGAAGGAAGAAAGAAAGACAGACAGACAGAAAGAAAGAAAATGAATTCTCCTTAAAACACAGATCTCTTTGTATTCATTGCTGGGAGTGCTGGCTCTCAGTCAGTAGAAATCTCTGGGTTCAAGGCCATGCTGATTTACATAAAGAGTTCCTGGATAGCCAGGACAACAGAGACCCTCTCTTATTGAAAAGAAAGTTATTTTTATTTCCAGTGTATTTGTGCTGCTTGCATATATGTACCCTGTAAAGGCCAGAGGTGGGCACGGGATGTCCTGGAGCTCCAGGCAGTGGTGAGCTTCTGTGTGGTACTGGGGCCCAAACCCAGGCCCTCCGCTTTAAGAACATCAAGTGCCCTCAACCCCCGAGCCATCTCTCCAGCCCCCCGCCCCGCCCCTCCCCCCCGCCCCGCCTCCCCTCAGTCTGCTTAGTTGTCATTCTATTGGTTGTCGCAGCCTAGGACGCTGACTAGTGACAACTCATATATCTCAGCAGTGCAGGCCTGGGACGAGATTCCATGTGAGAACTCCTGACAGGGGCGAGTGTGTTCAAAGCTTGAGAACAGATTTGCAAAACTGAAAACTGCTCAGAATCTCAGCTTCAGATCCTGGCAGGACTGAATTAGCTTCTCTCCCGCTCTCTCTTTTTAATTTGGAAAGTTAAACTTAGTCTCGAGTGTTTTGTCTGAGGACGGTGTGTGGGCGCAGGGGTCTAGATCACTCAGATGGAAGCTTTCATCTGCCTCAGGCCTGTGTGTATATTAAGACAGCCCTGAAATTTTATATGTGCTCAAAGCCTTAAAATAGCTTATAGACATTAAGAGAATCAGAGGGCTGAAAAGACTTAGTATCTAGCGTATCCCCCCTCCCCTACTCTTCGACATATCTTTTATTAAAATTTGGTTTGTCTTCATTGAAGACCAGGGCACCGTTCAGTTGAAGCATTTGATTAAGATAAGAATTACAAGCAGCTTAAAGTACAGTAAGGGCTCAGGGGTTGGCTTGGCTGGTGATGTGCTCGTCTGAGTACAATCCCCAGAATCCACAGAAAAAGCCGGAATCCAGGAGTGATGGCACGTGGGCCATCCCAGAGCTAGTGGTGCAGAGACAGGCAGATGCCTGGGGCCCCAGACCCTGTCTCAGACAAACAAAAGCCAGAGGGCTTCCAAGAGGAACGGTGGCGGCATGCATCTAATACACATAAACATGTGCGATGAAACACTAACAGAAAACCAACACGTTAGGGTGACGAGCCACAGCGGGTTTCAGGGCTGAGGTCCTCTGCATGAGAACCCTAAATCTCCTGTCCATTTTTCTTTAATTCTTGTTATTGTCATCATCATTATTATTTTTCATTGTATTTAGGGTATGTGGTGTGTGTGTGTGTGTGTGTGTGTGTGTGTGTGTGTGTGAGAGAGAGAGAGAGAGAGAGAGAGAGAGAGAGAGAGAGAGACAGAGAGAGAGAGAGAGATATGGAGACGTGGGAGCACACATGGCCCCGCACATGTGTGGACAGTCAGAGGACCAAGTTCCCTCCTTCTAGCATTGGAGTTCCAGAGCCGGATTCTGTTCAACAGTCTTCCCTGCACGTTCTTTTATTGGAAAGCCCACACATCAGCTCACCAAGTTGCTTTTAGACTAAAAAAATTAAAGAAGGCTTAATCGGTGTTAAGAATGTGATCTTGAGTTTTCTCAGTTCAC
Organism: Apodemus agrarius; assembly: GCA_964023405.1. Lineage (NCBI taxonomy): Eukaryota > Metazoa > Chordata > Mammalia > Rodentia > Muridae > Apodemus > Apodemus agrarius. Next base: position 176,661,405 of record OZ030006.1, on the reverse strand, counting down.
AAAGAGCAAGAGCTGAATATGGCTTTCCTAAGGGGAACATGAGTCAGTCAGAACAGGGTCTTTATGGGTTTTACACCAAGGGTCTGGTTCTAGTTATTACGTTTCCAGCTCTTGCTTTCTGAAGAGGCATATGGAATCATCTGAAGATTGGCTCTGGGTTCCCAGGCCAGTCCCTCCAGGGCTCTGTAGATGCCGTGAGGCGCTCGGCCTCCCCTTTTCTCCACGGTCCAAGACCCTCACACGTCGACTTCGGGCAGTCCCGCAGCCATTCTCTGCCCCACCTTTCACATGAAGGCTGGAGCCAGGGCACTGGAGGGCCTATTTTTGGTAAATGCCATGGTTTTCCACATCACTGAGCAACCGTGAAGAGTTCTCTCTAAATATTTGAATCATTTCATCTGTAGTCAAGGACACTTTCTCAAAATGAACATTCTGGAGCCAACTCATTTGACTGAACAGCTGGGTTCAAACCCCAGAGAGGCCGAAATGCCATAGTTTATCGAGCTCATTTGTATTTCTATTCTTACCGAGTGCTCTCACTTTGAGGAAACCACAAAGATGTCACTGGAGAAGTCTCAGCTTTAGGGGTGGAGCTGATTTGGGGGTGTTGGGTCTTTTCGTAGTCAATGACCACATAAAACCCAACATAAAAATGGTATTAAAAGTGCTTTTTGAGTGAACATTTTGTTTTTCACGTTGAATCATGGCAATTTGGAAAGAATGAATAAATACCACATGACATCATGAAAAGAAAAAAATTACCAACCAGAGGGATCGTAATAGCTGAAGCCTGGCTCTGCTGTGCTATTGGATTTTAGTTTCGTTGGGTTGGGCAAATTATACACTGATGGTATCAAGTCCTTCTTGACAACGTAAGAAACAGGTTTAGACTAGAGCTTCTCAAGTGTGTGCCTTAGGCCTGTGAAATTGTCTGAGACAAAAACCACTTTTGTGATAAAAACAATCAGGACACGTATCTCATGTCTCCCTTTAAATATATCTGCCTCTGTATTAATGTCTGAGAAGGGACCTAGTCAGAGATCCCATCCTGACTTGGGGGCAGTGTCTGCCTATCGTCCTCCTGGGGTCCCATTCGCCTTGGTGTCTCTTAGGAACAGAGAGTCACAGGTGCTTTCTGGGATTCCTGAACTCAAATGATCCATGTGGCCCTTTCCTTCCCACTTCGGTAATGTATTTGCTTTTTAATGTTTTGTGAGAGTTTTCTCTGTTGATGTTGAGATTTCTCAGACAAAGATTGACAGGACATGGAAGAATGCAGCACCCTAAGGATTCCTGAGATGAGTCACTAGCGGGTCTGCCTCATCGTTGGTACTTTCCAGCATTAGACTTTATGATTCTAGCGGTAGAGCCTTAGGCTTGGTGCCACAGTCAATGCTTGCAGTGAGGAAGGTGGATTGTCTTTGTAGTCTTCTAAAAGGCCCTTCATTACTTCCTGTGCCTAGGAGCATGTGTGCAAATGTTTGGTTTTGTCATACCCACCTCTAAATTCTTGTTGGGACACAGCACAGTTCATTTGTACAGAATGGAGACGTTTGAAACCCCTTGAATATTATTTTGAAGGTTTTTTTTTTTTGGGGGGGGAATTATGCTCTTTTATTTTTAATATTAAAATAAATTTAAGCACACATGCATTTGTGTGTGTGTGTGTGTGTGTGTGTGTGTATGTCTGAGGAGGCCACAAGGGGGCACCAGATCTCCTGGAGCTGGAGTAATGACAGTTACAAGACATCAGACAGGGTGCTAGGAACCAAACTTGGATCCTCTTCTGAGAGCAGCATGTGCAGATCCGTCTCTCCCACCCCATTTTATTTAATCAAGTCATGTAGGACATTTGAGTGGATTAAAATATAAGCTGCAGGCCAGGACAGGTTTGCATAGGCATTGAAGCATCTCATTATTCTTTAAGGCTGCTTCATCAGAATAGATGTTTTTGGCTTTATTTATTACCAGAAGGCATTTCTGACTCAAATATCCTGCACCTTTAGTTTAGACAAATGATAAAGGAAGAGTGTTTGATAAAGAAGATAACATTTTATTTAAAGCATTAACAGCATGCTGCACCATTCTTTGATCAAAATGGCTCAGAATATATTTCTAGGAATGCGTTCTGACAGTTCTAAATATTAAATTCATCACACGCTTTGCCCAAAACACACAGAGGTGCAGGAGCATTTTCCCTCAGACTCTGGCTGGTCTCCCTGGAGTTCAGTCCTAGGGCTGTGCAATACTCCCAGCTCCCACAAGGTGGCGTGTCCTTCTTGTTCCGCTGCCTTATCTTCTGTTGTAGGTTTTTTGATAGGACTCTTTTAGTTAAGGTTCAAATTTGCCTTTCCAGCGTTCCCCCCTCCCCCTCCCTTGCAGCCAACTAACAGGACTGGAGTTTCTAAAAATATATATCTTTGGGGAAATACGTTTTTCCTGTTGCTCGTGTCCACTTTGGAGCTGAATTTGTTATTTAGCTTTGTGAGACTCTCAGTGCTGATCATGGTGCTTAAGGACGTCAATAGATGTTTATGCTAGGAGATTCCGGTTTCACCTTGTTGACTGAAAGTACCAAAGCAGCTGCTTTACAAGAACAACCCCTGGTTACCATTTCTTGTTCTATTCGCTGATATAGAAGGTCTATGAAGTCCCATTCGTTACTTATGGAATCACAAAAATTCATCCCAGATTAGGTAGCAATTTCCTTCTGATATCAGTCCTGGAAAAGTCATGGCTAACTCTATAGTCATCCTTGTAGCGTTTCGCCTGTGATTTCTGTCTTTGTACCTAACGGATAGTGAGGAGGGCGGAAGAGGATAGAAGCGCATGACGTGCCTTTGGGAGGTGTGGCGAGTGTTTACTGTTTGCCAACTGTAGGTGGTGAATAACATCGCAAAATGCGCTTAGGATCCAGCAGACTGAAACCAGATATATGAGATGAATGAGGCGCATGGAAGGAATAAAGCAGAGGGCTGGAGAGATGGCTCAGGGTGTAAGGGGACACACTGCTCTCGCAGAAGACTCGAGTTCCTTTCTGAGCATCCACAGGAGGCTCACAGCCCCCTGTAACTCCAGCCCCAGGGTGATCGGACGCCCTCTTCTGGCCACCACAGGCACGTGCACTCACTGCACGTACCCACACAAATTAAAAAATAAAAATAAATCATAAGGAAAAGGGAAACGGAGCAGAGAGAAGAGAAAAGACACCGGGAAGCAGCAGAGAGGACCAGGCGGCGAGCATCGCCGTGTTTGGGGAAAGGAAGCTCCCCGCAGAGGAGACTGTGGTGGCCAGGAAGGGTCTGTGGACTGCGCGCTGTGTGGGAAGCACCCGGGTAGCGAGGATGGGCAGTGCAGGAGTTCCCACACTGAGACCATGGGAGCCTCCTGCGAGGTTGGGGAGGACTTGGCAGGGGAGGGTAGTTTACCTAGTGCCAAGTGTCCAAATGAGGAGAAAGGGGCCCCTGGTGTGGAAAAGAACCTTAACAGATCCCTAGAGGTGACGTAGTGTATCCAGGGTCAAGGAAGAAGAAAATAGGCCTGGGTGATCTGTACAAGTGCTTCAGCATTCACTCTGGAGGAAAGATATCATGTCTGTTTGCTTGTTCACTCGCCTTCCCACTGCTCCCCTCTCCCTCCCCCTCCCTTTCCCACTGGGCTGGCGATCAAACCCAAGACTTCATACATGCCGGGCAACACTCTATCCCCAAGTTATAGCCTCAGCCTGGAACTCAGTGATTTTACCAGAATAACTTTGTGGAAGAAGAGAAGTTCAGAGTCGATATAAATCATGAAAGAAAATTAGCAGATAGCAGATATATGGGGTAATATTTGTTAACGAGGATCTCGCTCCCAGAGAAGTCTGTTTCTTCTTCAGATACTTTGTCTCCATTGTCAGCTTGGTTGGTTTAAAACCTTCTAGGATATTTGAAGAGTAACTTTCTAGGTGTTAGATCATGGCCTTCCAGAGAAGAACTAGGAGGATAAAGACCTGCCCCCCCCCCCAGGCTGAGGGTCTGACAGCCACAGAACACAGGCTCTCTCTCTGCTTCCTTGATGACAGGGTGTTGCCCCACCCTCCCCACCTTGAGGGGCTGAACACTCTGGGACCAGGGACCAAACACAGCCTTTTCCTTTACAGTCTCTCAGCATCCAGAGGGACACACCAGAACCCTTCTCTTTCTTCTTACAGGGCTTATGATATTTTAACCTCTGGATATGTAAAAGTACAGATAGTCAAAGTTTTGGACATCTGTATTTTCTAGGTTAGACTTCTTGAGTTTGGGTCCTTCAGAATGCAGTGTCTACCTTGGGATGCAGGTAGTTTCAGAAGTCTGAGATTGACACCATGGGCAGTATAAATCTCTGAGAAGGGGGACCACTATTGGGAGGGGTCAAATGCTTGTATCTGGTCCCTTTTAACTTAGTTTGTCTGTTTTGAGATACTTTCACTGTATAGCCCCGCCTAGACCAAAATTTGCTATGTGGACCAGGCTGGCCTCAAACTGGCAGAGACCCGCCTACCTATCTTCTAAGGGCCGAGAGTAAAGGCACGCCAGCCTTTTCTATACTTTAACCCTTTAGATTTAGATGAGAAAGGAAAATGTCTTTTGATTATTTTGAAGAAAATAGAATCTGACAGTTTAAACCACAAGTACTTAGGCTCTAAGTGAACAGCTACATGAGTTCTTACAGTCACATTGCCATCTCTTAAAAAATAAGGCTTCAAATCTCTTTATGTACACACACACACACACACACACACACACGTGCACACAGGCACACAAACACCAAGGATACACCTCTGTTTTTAGTTTACACTATGTTTTGAATTTCAAAGGACCTGTGCTTTCAAAAGCAACTCATTTAGTAACAAAACAATTAGACTTATTTATGGAATATGAACTTTATAATCCATTTCTTTTTTTCTTTTTTCTTTTTTTTCTTTTCTTTTTTTTTTTTTTTTGTTTTTGTTTTTCAAGACAGGGTTTCTCTGTATAGCCCTGGCTGTCCTGGAACTCACTCTGTAGACCAGGCTGGCCTCGTACTCAGAAATCCACCTGCCTCTGCCTCCCAAGTGCTGGGATTAAAGGCGTGCACCACCATTGTCTGGCTTAATTTCTGTTTTTTTTTTTTCCCCAGGAGGGTTGGAACACCCACCACCTCCACAGGTCTCCCTCTTCTCCTCAATAATAAATCTCTTCCGCTCATTTCTTTGTGGGCACTAACTACTCACTGCTTCTTAAGGGCATTGCTTTGTGCTCAGCTCTGAGAATGTTGTAGCATACTTGGGAATGGAGTGTAGGATAAATGTACACACACACACACACACACACACACACACCAAATTCAGTAGACTGGAGTACTCAAGTTCTTTTTTAAAAATATTCATTTTATGTGTATTGTGAGTATTTATTTATGTGCATATATCTGTGCACCACACGCATACAGGAGTCTCCAGAGGTAGAAGAGGGCATCAGACTCCGTGAAGTAGACTTGTGAACTTCCACGTGGACACTGGGGGTCAAACAAGAGTCCCTGGAAGAGCAGCCAGTGCTCTCAACTGCTGAGCCGTCTCTCCAGTAACCCTAGGCCCTGTGCTTTTACTGTGATACAGAGCCTTCTGCTTCACTTTCTTTCCTTCATTGGTGGAAACCTACCAATTCCCCTTTATCCTCTTCTTCCTCATAGTCCTCCTTCTCTCCTCCTCCTCCCCTCTCTTCCTTCCCCTCCTTCCCTCTTTCTCTCCCCCTTTTTCCTCCTCTTCTTCTTTCCCTCCTCCTCCTCCTCTTCCTTCTTCCTCCTCCTTTTGGTCTGCAGGAGACAAACAGCTTTTCTTGTCCACACCCATCCTGCCATGCTGTTCTGCCCGTTATAGGTCCAGAGAGAAGGAACAAGCGACCATGGCCCGAAATCTGAATCTGGGACCACAATGCTCGGTGTTTTCTCTATGCCGGCGCTCTGACTTCCTTAGGTCGGCACAGTGAAAGGAAGCTGGCCAGAAGCTGAAGTCTCCTGACATTTATGCTGGGAATCTCTGCGTCTTCACTGTGCAGCAGCTGTTCCCAGGGCTCCGATGTCCCTCTCTCTGTCAGATCAGGCGGCTGTGGCAGAAGTCGCTGTAAGCTTGGCCATGGAAACTGCCCCTGTAAGAATGGAGCTTCTGGGCCGGAGAGATGGCTCAGTGGTTAAGAGCACTGACAGTTCTTCCAGAGGCCCTGAGTTCAAATCCCAGCAACCACATGGTGGCTCACAACCAGCCGGAATGGGATCTGATATCCTCTTCTGGTGTGTCTGAAGATAACAACAGTGTACTCACATACATCAAATAAATGAATAAATGAATGAATGAATAGATACATATATCTTTAAATGAAAGGAGTGTCTGAGCCTCAATGCGCTGGACTCTCAGGCTTACATCCCTTCTGCATGCTTCAGGGGAGAAGACCCTTCCAGTCCTTTCTAGAGTAGTAATTAAAGACCTGCTCTTGCTGGACCATGGCTCCTCCTTCCTCTGCTTTACAAAGCACGCCACTCCAGTCTCCAATCCCCTGTCCCTTCTCTGTGTTCTGACCCTCCTGCATCTGCCCCTCTGACACAGAGGGTTGGGGCAGCAGCCGATCTCCCCAGCTAACGCAACACAAGTCTCTCGGTCTCTCTAACTTCACCCTCTTTAATTTCACCCACACATTTTCTAATGAGGAAGAACTTTTGGTAACTTCTGAGGGTGTCAGCCTCCCTGGAGGTCATTCATCTAAGAAATTGCTCTCAGGGTATTTTTAAGGATAATTACTGGAACCTACAGACATGAACAGCATGGCAGGATGGGTGTGGGCTTGACTTCTGGGCTGTAGTTTTTCATTAAAAGGATATTTTGTATGTGTGCGTGTGTTTTAACTGAAGTAGAAATGTTTGAAAAGCATTACCACACTCAGATTTACAGTATAGAAAGACCACAGAAAGTCCTACAATCATATCTAGAAAGGTTGTAAAGGGCATAGGTGTAGGGAAATTGACTCTTTTTTTTTTTTTTTTTTTTTTTTTTTTAGCAATATCTATTTGGATACATGGGCACAGCAGGGACATTCATTTGCCCCACCCCTCCCGGTTCGTTCCCCTCTGCCTTACTGCCTGCTCGGTTCCCAGAAACCCTTCATTTGCCCTGTGCAGGACTTACTGTCTCTCATATTGCAACCACTCTGTTCAACCGACAAGATCGAGACTTTTGCTCAACAGCGCTTCTCAGAGTGCAATGACTTGGTTAAGGAGTATGTTATGGTTCGGACGGGAAGGCGCCCCAGGCTCCAGCGGATGAACACCTGTTCCCAGCTGGTGCTACTGTGGGGGCGGGGAGGTTACGAGATGAAGCTTATCTGCAGGAAGTGGGATGCTGGCAGGGCGGGCCTTGAGCTTCTGACCTGAGCCCACTTTCTGCCTGCTGGTCGGCCGAGAGGTGAAGACTTCCGGTCTTACCCTCTCCTCCCTCAGTAGTGAATTCCTTGCTTTTCCTCTGCACCCTTTCAGACCACCCTTTCAGACCATGAGCCCCAAAGAGCTGGTCCTCTTTTTAAGTTGCCTGGTTTTGCCACAGTGATAAGAAAGGCGACCGATTCAGAAGACGTCCAGTGACAGCGGGGCGTAGGAGGCTCCGCACAGCTAAGAACCAGATTCCTGACCAGCTCCATGCTGGCTCTAACTATACAGACACACGAGTGGATTGTTAGCGGCCTTCCAGCTTGCTTTGTCAGGTACCTTAGCTGGGACAGAACAGTGACTAATTCCGCAAAGTGAGGGAGAGGTCTTGGAGGTCTGAGGAACACCCAAGGGACAAGAGACAGGGTGGCCTCCTCTCTGGCAGCTTGGTGTCTACTCGGCACACTGAAACCATCCCACATCTGACTCAACAAAGTACCAGCACGGAGTCATCTGACCACTTCCTGGGTTTTCCCCCCTCAAAGCTTTCACACCCAAGGTTGGCTTGCACCCCACCCTCCTACCAGAGGATGATCTCAGCAGGCTCATCCGCGAAGGCCCGAACAGACTGCTATGTAATGGTCCCCGTGGGCACCAGGCTCCCATCCCTGGAGACAGGAGAGGGAAGAAAGTTTGAACAACAGCAGTTAGCTGGGGATTTTCTCAGTGTCTTGGTGAGAACCATCTGACCTCGAAAGGAGTCTTTCTTTGGTGAGGAAGGGTGGTGCGTGCCTTACAGGAAACTCAAACATGACTTCAGAACATTACATACTGGATTAGGCAGAAGGGCATATGTGTGGTACCGGGACCTCGCCTCTGAGTTTTAGAGCAGAAATAGGACCGGAGCTTGAGTGAGTGAGCTTGTCAGTGGGGGACGCGCAGGCGTGCTCCAGTCTGAGGGAAGAAGCCCCCTCAGCTATCGGCACTCACTGTGGGCAGAGCCACTGTGCCAGCCCTTTCTCCACAACCCCTATTTTCTTCCTCTGCCAGCTCACTCTTGTTCTTCCTGATTTGAATATTTTTTCCTACTCAGAGCAGTGTAAGCACTTCATCACCAAATTCTTTGATCTAGGAACAATAGCAGCCGTTTGAACGGCAGAAGAGAAACACTTGTTACATAATTTTACTCTCTCTCCAGACTTTGAACATATATCACCAAGTCAGGAAAACCGAGAGTGAAAGTTTCCACAGCCAGACCACATGCCGACCACACCCCGCCCACGGCTGACCACGCCCTGACCACGACTGACCACGCCCCAACCTCCCTTCCCTGGCCTGCCTTCCTTTACATGGTGTTTTTATTTCTCACCCAGTTTGGTCACACTTTTCTGAGGCTAATTATGTACCGGCCTTGCAATCTTTACAAGATTTGCACATGACAAATTCTGATTTGCTTGTTACGCAGGGAAGGCAATCTTCAAAATGAAACTTCATAAATAACCAAAAGGAAGACTTTTACACTCAACTGTAAAGCTAATTTATACTCACAAAGATTTTTTTCTCCCACCATGCATTATACAGTGTCAGGCATAATATTTTAATCCTTACACTTTAGCACACATTTCAGCCTTTCTGGCTTTGATTGACCTATGGTGTCTCATAGCATCTTCAAGGATTGTGGGACACAGAGGGCGACAACATATTATGGGCTGGAATGTGTTATTTTTCCATCTCTTAAGTCTCCCTCACTTTCTTACACACACACACACACACACACACACACACACACACAGATAGATGATTATATTTAATGGGTTCCAAACTAAAATAACACCTCTGTCTCTTCTCTCGCTGACCTGCTCTCTGTCGGTTGTGCAGACCCAAGCCTGCCCATCATAGGCAGCTCTGATAGTGTTTACCCAGAGAGGGGTACACGCCAACAATCTAAATATAGATGCCACCTCCCCAGGTCCTCACCATGAAGCACCTTCAGTGACCCACCAGGTAAAGATGTATCCCCACCAACCCGGTTTGAAGAGATTTGGTCTCTAGAAATTAGCACTACTAATTAGCCCCTGACCTTAGAAGATCACATGACCTTCAACAGAATATCATCTGTCTTGTTTCTTAGGCTATGAAGAGAAAGGATAGGGTAGTATTCGGAAACAAGTTTGGATATTTTGATCTCTCATGCAGGCAACTTGGGAGGTCAACTGTGCCCATGCTTGAAAAAATTTCTTTGAGCTTAAAGATATCAGAGATAAAACCTTTTCATTTTTTTTCCTTTTTCTTTTTTTGAGTCAGGTCTTAACTGAAGCTCAGGCTGGCCTCAAACTCACTACGTGGTGGATCCTGGCCTCTGAACTCTTCCGGCTTCTGCTTCTACCTCCCCGGTCCTGGGATTATAGGGGCATACTCTGCCAGGTCCAGAACAAGCTAGTTTAATCCATGTAGTAACTGACACTGGAGATGAACAGTCCCGAGCTCAGTGTCCCAGGCACAGGGCAGAAGTTTCTTCTCCTTCAAGCCTAGGACTCAGACTTGGCTGCTTCTGTATTTGGAAGCCAGCCTGGCCCAAGTTCTCATGCCGAAACCTCGGGTGGACAGGGCCGGGCTTGGCACCCAGTTTCATACACACATACCCAATCCCACCCTTGCTTGTCCCTGACACCACAGTGAGCTGGCCCCAGGGTGTGAAGCGGTGATGGGAGCATTTTTTACAGAGAAGAATCACCTCCTCTGCTTGGCTCATTACGGTTGATTTCTTAGCAGTGTAAACTCGATTTATGACACGCATCAGTGCATATATTAGTGTTAGTAAATGGGTCTCTCCAGCTAGTGTCCTATGTGGATGGAAGCCTGTTCCCTCCGCTGTGAGGAAGCCCCGTGCCCTTGAGTGAGTGAGGCTCTGCTTGTTCTTCTTGGTTTTCCTGCAGAATCCCAGTTACACAGACTTTTGAGAAGAGATGACAGACGGGACCTTGGGATGCCTGGCGGGGTGGAGAGCTCAGGTGTTATGAAGAGGGCACGCCATGCCCTGATTGACTGAGATTCCTCTCCATGCTCCAGAAGACAGTCCACTTGAAGACTTCCCACTACGGACACGCAGCTGCCGCTGGCTTGTACCAAACCAAGCTACAGATGTGGAGGGGATGCTTAAACCCTAAGCGCAGGGGTGCCAGGAGCCACCTGAGCCACCCGGGTGGCTCTCGAGGTTGGTGCATGAGAGCCCCAGGCTGGCACACCCACCCACAAGAAGCATGGGCACCCTGCAGAGCAGTTCAGGATCTCTTTTATGAAACACACAAAAGCTACTCAGAGTGAATTCCCTTCTGATGCTTTCCAGTCAGGAGAGGGTGGTATGAACACTCATCAAAGGCTTAGGAATCCAAATGCCACCAGGATCCAGGTACCGGGCCTCCTTCATGTCATCTGTGTGTGGGTTTCTGCCATGTTGGAACACAGAAGGTTTGGGATCACGGGGCAGGTGCTTTGGAAGACTCATCTTGGCAGCAGAGGAGGATGGAGAAACATGAACCAACCGTTCAGTTGTAAACAGCACTCTACAGGGTGTTTGACATATGTACTCAGCCGTGTCAGTCACGGCTTTATGGACGACATCCAGGAAGAAGGGGCATTTGAGAGAAGAGGGTGCCCTGAGCTGAAAGTGTAATCCTTACTTTCTGTTTGTTTGCCTGTCTGCTGCTCTGGGCATAGGGGAGTGAGAACCAAGGTCCTGCCAGGGTCTACCAGTAAGCCACGCCCTGCCAGGGTCTACCAGTAAGCCACGCCCAGCCCAAATGATGGCTCAAGTGGAAGAGCCTGGGATTCGAGCAGCTGAACCAGGGATTGTCCTCGGAATCATTAAGCTTCACCCAGACTCCCTCAGCAGACAGCCTATGCAGGGTTAGACCAGGCTGGGATTCCAGGGTTCTCAGCAATGGAGGGAGTCGCATAGGCTGTCTGCTGAGGGACTCTGGGCCGCCACCCCTTACAGCACTCTGGGTTGCAGAATCTTCCCATGTCAGAAGCCTTCAGGGCAGCTGAGCAGAGATCACGGCAACTATTTTACCCTAGTTTATTTTGGCCTGTGATTAATTCTACTAGCTCTACTTAGCATGGGACTTGTTCTCTTCTTTGTTTTTTAAGTTTTCTTTTCCTTCTTCCCCCTCTTCCTCTCACTCTCCCCGACTCTCCATCTTCCCTTCTTTTTGAAACATAGAGAAGCGCCTTCTCTTCGCCTTCACCCTGAGGCGGTCTTGGGGCTTTCCCTGCATTCCCAGGTGGCCTTGCTTTTGCCATCACTGTCCCTTCACCTCGGTGTTGAAGCTGTCTCCTGACCGGTGTGGACTTGGAGTGGCAGCCATCGCTTTTCTTTTCTATCCTTTCTTCTTGGAGGCCGGAGGCCGTGATGTCCCTTCAGTGTCATCTTCACAGGGATCACATGACAACAGACAGTGCACAGTGACTGATGATTCAGGCCAGAGGTGCGAGGGACACTGCTGGGGGACCCTTGCTCCCAAGATGACCATTAAAGTACAGGACAGAAACCAGGACAGTGAGCACTGTGATCACTGCAGAGCTTAACTAACGAGAGGGTATTTATGAAGCCTGGTTCTGCCTCTTGACGCATCAGGACTCCCTCAGGCTCCTTGATGGGAGGGGACATTAGAAAAGTCAGTTCCAGCAACTCAGGGAGGGGACTAGGTGTGGAGAGGAGCCACCTTCTTGGGGACCCACACTGTCAGGACAGGCTGTGGCAGGCTAGCTTTTCCTCAGACAGGCCTGTTCCTTCCTCTTGATCGCTAGCAGGGGATGTCTATTGCCCATCACACCTGGAAGACAACACAAGGCGGCTACAGCCTAGCTTCCCAGAGCTCTCAGGATGCAAGGAGGGTCTGAGGGAAAGCCTGAGGATGTGTGAGACCCTCAGCCGCTGAGGTCCACCTGGTGCTCTCAGTGTGGTAAGAACAAACTGCCCGTGGCCCAGGAAGGTGTGTTACTTGTATACACAGTGAAAATAACAAAACAAAATAGGGACTGGCACTCTTTGTGCAGACAGGGATGAGGGAGGGCAGGGAAGAGGTTGGGAGTGTTGATTGTCACGGAGGCTTCTCCCAGGAAGCGTGTCCTTGGCTGGACAGGCTGACAGAGGAGCTTGTGGGCAGGCAGGATGGGTGGGAGACTGATTATAGACACCTCCATCTGGAGTTCAGGGCAGAGAGGTGTGGCTACAGAGGGAGTGAACAGGGAAGGAACACAGGGCCGGCTCCCAGGCAGAGAGCTTGAGCTGGGGCTGTATTCTGTTGGCCTATCTCCACACAGTGTTAGGGGACACAGCCAAATGTCCCCTAACACTAGCTGTGGGCAGCGCAGGCCGATGTCCTTGCTGGTCTGAGATGAAGTGAGGTTGGCGCTCACATATGAACAACGTCCTTTGTCCGGGGCGTATGTGCTCTTAACCTCTGAGCCGTTCCTCCCGCCCATGCCGGCTTCCTCTAGGATGGTCCCCGCCCCACACTTTTTAGCGTTGTAAAGACCCAGGAGCAGTGTCAGATGAGATACTGTTTGGAGACATTGGTAAATGATAAAGAGACACGTATCATTCATGTTTTTATGTCCCTAAACATACTAAACAGGCAATTAAATTCTTACATACGTAGCCATAGCCAGTCTACAGAAAACCCTTAAGTTTTTTTTTTTTTAAATCAATAAAGGGAGTCGTACTTTTAATTTCCATCCTCAGGGAACAGAGGCAGGCAAATCTCTATGAGTTTAAAGCCAGCGTATTCTGCGTAATGAGTTCCAGGACATTCAGAGCTACATAGCAAGACTCTTCCTCAAAAACAAACACAAAAACAAAACAACAAACAAACAAATTTAAAAAAACCAAACAAACAAAAACAAAAAACCAAACAAATATATTTTTTCCCAATGCGGTCAGGAAGACTCTCCAGTAAACCCCAAAGGGAAAGGATACAAACCGCTGACACAGGATCTCTATCCTAAGACTCCTCAGGATGAACAAGCAGCAGGGTGGCGCTGTGGGCCTGCCAGTGCTGAGGGGTCCGGGATCAGAGTAGGGTCACAAGGAGACACTTGCTGGGAGTCAAGGCAGACTCTAGGAGGTAGAACACTCTATGGGTGGGTATTTTAGAGTCCAGCAAGCTTAGCTTTAATGCTCACAATGTTAGGACAGGGCAGATGTAATTTTATCCTGGTTTTCTTGCTAGAGTCACAAAAGTTCGGGTTACCCTGTGCTGTGCTGTGCACACATCCATTCCCAGCGCCATCAGCAGAGATGAATCCCCAGCCCCTGGCTCAAACAGACTCTCATTTTCACTAGCAGCAGACCCTCAAGTCTGTCATATTAGCCTCATTGTGGCTTTGGGGGACACTGTATGACTGAGTGGGATTGACAGGGTTCATACAACATCTCCAGACCGCAGAATTCTAACATCAGGGCAGCCAGAGATGTAGAGAGTTAAATATAGTCTTCAGAGAGGTTCCTTCCCTGGGCAGGATGGGTCACCGGTCACTTTTAGTGGGTCAGTTAATTTTTAGCATTGGATCACATTGTCACTGAGGTGTTAACATGTCCTGGACTTCAAAAGAGTGATAATAAGGTGAATGATGCTTGTTTTGTTTTTTGTTTTTTGAGACAGGGTTTCTCTGTATAGCCCTGGCTATCCCAGAACTTACTCTGTAGACCAGGCTGGCCTTGAACTCAGAAATCTGCCTGCATCTGCTTCCCAGAGTGCTGGGATTACAGGTGTGCACCACCACCGCCTGGCTGTTCTGTTTTAGTTTTACATGTATTGATTTTGTGTGCATCTGGCATGGTGTTCAGGTGGAGGTCAAAGGGTCACTTGTGAGAATCAGTTCTCTCCTTCTGCCAAATACATCCTAGGGATTGAACTCATGACATCAGTCTTGTGGCAAGCCCCTCTACCAGCCGAGGTATCTTGTTAGTCCAGTAGCAACCTTTTCATGTGATAGATCTAGACACCACAGATGTCTTTATGAAGCTCACCTTCTTTCAACCTATACCATATTGATTGGTCACTTTTAATGTTTCTGTGGCCAGATACCTAGCAGGGAGGAGCAGCAGAGAGGAGAGTTTGCATTGGCTCACACTTTGCATTCAGTCCACCATGGTAGAGAAGGCACAGTGGAGGGACTGGCTCTCCAGCTGGAGGGAGGATTGTGATTATGAGGTTGCTTGCTCACACCTGGGCTCATGAGCAGACAGAGCAGGGACAGGAAGTAGGTCCATATTGGAAACAGCATGGTCCATTCCTGGTGAGTCACCTTGTTCAGTGAGAATTCATCTCCTAAAGATCCCCCAGTCCTACAAAATATCACCAGCAAGTGGGACCAGGAGTCCAAACATGTGACCCTGTGGAGGGACATTTCACATTCATATCACACTGTATGCTAAACCACCTCCCCTCATGTCTCTGTCACCCATATCAGGGAAGTTGATGAGAAACACTCAGGCATGCATGCACAGCCACTAAGTACAGCAATGAGAACTAACACAGATTAAGTTACTGCTGAATATTGTGGCCTGCTTATGCACCAAGTATATGCTAGACAAGTTATGCATCATCTCAATGAATTCTCCTGACAACTCCACATCATGACAGAATCCATCTGTGTCCATTCAACCAGTCATTCTATGACTGTCCCCTGTCCACTTCTGTATGTGACATGGAATCCAGACCATGAGAATGCATTGTGGAACAGGATGCAGGTGCAGGTATGATTGACCTTAAAGTATAGCCAAGAAAACAGACGATTGACAGGAACATCTATGGGGTCCTTTGAGGCAGTGACAAAGATACTTAAGGTAGTTTGAGAAAGGCTGACATTCCATTTGCACCAGGGAACCAGGAGACTCCATAGCCTTCTGTGATCAGTGGAGCAGCTGGGACAGAAGTCTTCCCACTGCCATTTGCACCAGGGAGCCGGAAGACTCCACAGCCTTCTGTGCATAGTACGCCAGGAGGGAGTGATCTCCCAGCAGGCTTTCCCTTTTGAGCACAGAGGTGAGATCTCCACCTTCTCTCTGGAGGGGACCCAGCAAGGAGCACACAGGGCCTAAGATCAGTGGAGCAGCTGGGACAGAAGTCTTTCTGCCCGCCGCCATTTGCACCAGGAAGCCAGAAAATGCCACAGTCTTCTGTGCATAGCCCACCAGGAGAGAGAGAGATCTCCCAGCAGTGCTTTCACTTTTGAGCTCAGAGGAGTAAGAACACAAGCTTACAGGCCCACAGGAGGAACAAACTCCAGCCAGAGACAAGAATACCAACTAGCACCAGATGGCGAAAGGGAAGCACAAGAACCCTACCAACAGAAACCAAGGCCACATGGCAACATCAGAACCCAGTTCTCCTACCACAGCAAGTCCCGGATACCCCAACACACTGGAAAAGCTAGAGTTGGATTTAAAATAGTATCTCATGATGCTGATAGAGGGCTTCAAGAAAGACTTAAGTAACTCCCTTAAAGAATTACAGGAGAACATCAGTCAACAGGTAAAAGCCCTTAAAGAGGAAACACAAAAATCCCTTAAAGAAATACAGGAGATCATGGGTCAACAGGCAGAAGCCCTTAAAGAAGAAACACAAAAATCCCTTAAAGAATTACAGGAAAACACAAACAATCAAGTGAAGGAAATGAACAAAACCATTCAGGATCTAAAAGTAGAAGTAGAAACAATAAAGAAATCACAAAGTGAGACATCTCTGGAGATAGAAAACCTTGGAAAGAATTCAGAAGTCATAGATGCAAGCATAACAACAGGATACAAGAGATAGAAGAAAGAACCTCAGGTGCTCAAGATACCATAGAAAACATTGACTCAAGAGTCAAAGAAAATGCAAAATGCATAAAACTGGTAACTCAAAACATCCAGGAACTCCAGGACACAATGAGAAGACCAAACCTAAGAATTATAGGTATAGACAAGAGAGAAGATTTACATCTTAAAGGCCCAGTAAATATCTTCAACAAAATTGCAGAAGAAAACTTCACTAATTTAGAGAAAGAGAGGCCCATGAACATACAAGAAGTCTTCAGAACTCCAGACTGGATCAGGACAGAAAATCCTCCTGGCACATAATAATCAAAACACCAAATTCACTAAACAAAGAGAGAATATTAAAAGCAGTAAGGGAAAAAGGGCAAGTAACTTATAAAGGCAGACCTATCAGAATCACACCAGACTTCTCACCAGAAATGGTGAAAACTAGAAGATCCTGGGCAGACCTCATATAGACCTAAGAGAACACAAATGCCAGCCCAGGCTACTATACCCAGTAAAACTCTCAATCATCATAGATGGAGAAACCAAGATATTCCATGTTAAAACCAAATTTGCACAATATCTGTCCACAAATCCAGCCATGCAAAAGATAATTGATGGAAAATGCCAGCACAAGGAGGGAAAAAGCATAGAAAAAGCAAGAAAGTAATCTTCCAACAAACCTAAAAGAAGATACCCATACAAACATAAAAATAACATAAAAAATAACAGGAAGCAACAATCACTATTCCCTAATATCTCTTAACAGCAATGGACTCAACTCCCCAATAAAAAGACATAGACTAATGAAATATTTTTCATGTAAATCTTCAATTTTATCAGAAAATGTTTGTAATTCCCCCTTTAATTAATTTAGTAATTAATTAAATTAAATCTTTTATGTCTACCATTTTATCTGCATTATTTTTCATGAAAACCTTCAATTTTAATGTCTTTTTATATATTTCCTCTATTTTATCAGAAATGTTTTCAATGTAAATCTTTGATTTTATCACAAATGTTTCTAATTCCACCTTCAATTAATTTAGATTTTTTACATCAACCATTTCTTATGTAAAATTTTCCATGAAATAGTCAATTGTAACGTGTTTGTCTAATTATTTCTTGACTTTTATCAGAAATATTTTCCATGTAAATCTTCAATGTTATTTGAGAATGTTTATAATTCTACCTTCAATCAACTTAAAATTATCTTTATGCCTATGATTTTATCTATATAATTTCCATGATAATCTTTAATTTTATCATGCTTTCTATATATTTCTACAATTTTATCAGAAATATTTTCCATGTAAATCTTCAAGTTTACCAGAAAATGTTTATAATTCCACTTTTAATCAACTTAGGAATACTTTTATGCCTACCATTATTATATCTATATAAAATTTTCCATGAAAACCTTCAATTCTAACATGTTTTTCTATATTTTTCTACAATTTTATCAGAAATATTTTCCACATAAATCTTCAATTCTATCATAAAATGTTTCTATCCCATATTTCAATTAATTTAGCAATGTTTTTACATGTCTACCACTTTACTCCTTAATTTTCCATGAAAAGTGTCAATTTTAACATGTTTATCTGAAATATTTTCCATGTAAATCTTTTTTTTTTCGAGACAGGGTTTCTCTGAGTAGTCCTGGCTGTCCTGGAACTCACACTGTAGACCAGGCTGGCCTTGAACTCAGAAATCTGCCTGCCTCTGCTTCCCGAGTACTGGGATTAACAGGCGTGCGCCACCACTGCCCGGCCCATGTAAATCTTTAATTTTATCATAAAGTGTGTTTACTTCCCTTTAAAAAAAAAGAAAGGCTGACATTCAACAGAGCAGTCATGGAAGGCATCTTTGAGGTGGTTGGAAGCCCAAACGATAAGAACAAGTCAGGCATAAAAAATACATAGGAGAAGAAAATTCTAGACAAAGAGCAGGAAGCACAGTAGTTCTGGAACTATTGATAAGTGAAGAGGAAGATGAAGGAAGCCAATGTCCAAAGCATGGCAAAGGGCATTAGATCAGGATGAGGTCAAGTGCTTGCAGTGCCTTATGGGAAATAGGAAGGGATTTAGATTATATCCTGGGATCACAGTGGAGGAGTGGCCTGATCTGATTTATAATTTGAAAAGATCACTGTGGAGAATGAACTGTTGGCATCCTGGACTATTAATGAATGGTAGGACTACAGTCATGGTTTGGATAAATGTCCCTCCAGATGGCCTGTGTGGTAAAGGCCGGATCTCCAGCCTGTGGCTTTGTTAGAGGTGGTCGGACCTTGAGGGTGTGGGGCCATCAGTCTCCTGTCCTTTACTTTCCAGCCATGATGGCGGCAGTTATGCTAAGCTATTCTGCTCCCCACAGTGTGGGTTCAGGGCACCAGGATCTATCAGCCATGAACCGGGTCTTCTAAAACTTCAAGTGAGGTGAACTTTTCCCCTCCATAAGCTGATTGACTGAATCATCAGTTACAGTAACTCAAAGCACACTGATGTAATGGTTGACTGGCTAAGAAGAAAGGTCACAGTGGCTTGGACCACTTAGTATTCAGGACAGATGCAGGGGAAGTTTGGGGTGCACAATGGTCAGCAATTGGGTTGGAAGCGAGCAAGGCTGACTGGAGGAGAATGAAGGTCGGCTCTGTTAAGCCGTGCCACAAGTAAGACAGCAGTTAGAGTTGGGGACGACAGGGTTGCTCGTTTAGGAAGGTATCGATCAGGGGAAGTTGAGTTTTTCCCTTCAAGCTTTCTATAAAGATATCCTGTTGGATATATGCATCCAAGGCCCATGAGTCAGAGCTGGATGCACACAAGGACATTATCAGCCTCTTGGCTTGGGGTGGTAGCTGAGGTTGTGGAACTGAGTGGTCCATTACACCCGGCCATGTAATAAAAGAAGGCAAGAGAGGTCATCCAAAATCCCAAGGCACTCTAAGATGTAAAGGCTAAGAAGGGGATTATAGGGAGAGGATGATAAAGTAGCCGATGGCAGAGCGAGAGTGGAGCCTCTGGAAGCCAAGCAGGGCAAGTGACACCGTGGGCGAGTTGGTGATGACAAGCCCAGGGAGAAATGGGAATAGAGCAGAAGCAGTGACTGCAAAGGCGAGGCTGGGAGGGTTACGGGGCTTCCTCAGGCTGTGACTCCTTCACAATTCAAACCCAGTGCACCTGCCCTCAAAGCCATCCACAGCCTATGTCTCCAGGGGCAGGTGGTCATCTCTGCTTCCTCTCTGTCAGTCACCAAGGCCAGGTGGCACCAGACAGCCAATGAGGTAGAAATGTTTTCTAATTCAGAGGAAGGCTGGGAAACACTACCCAGATGGACATCATGGGGTAGAGGATAGCAGGACAGATGGTGTCAGATGACCTTCACCCAGCCCAGAGGATCTCACTCGGGGCAGGCTTTGCCATGGCTGTGCTCATGTGAACAATACATATTAATTTCGGATGTCATTGTTGTCTCCGCCTAAGCAGTAATTCAGGATACACACTTATAGAAGATTAACGTCACAATGGCATCTGTATTTCCTAGAATCCAATCACTTTTGTTCTGTTCTCAGTCAGCATAGTTGGATCTCTGTCTTCATATGTAAGAATGCTTGAAATCCTTATAGCACTATACTATAATTCATATATTTATCCTCAAAGTCCTCAGTTTATCTGCCCACTTACACACATGTATCCACCCACCCATCCATCCATCCATCCATGCATCCAAGCACAACCTATCTACATATATTTCCACATATCCATTTAACATTCTTCTTAGAATCCATCCATACAACCATCCAAGCATCCCTCATGCATGCACCCATTGACCCATCTTCCTGTCCAGCCACATATCTATCCACATATCCACTCACCCATTCTTTTAAGTATCCATCTGTCCTTCATCCATCTATCCATCTATATATCCCCCTACTCATCCATGGACTTACCCATATATCCACTGGACATGGAGGCATTGGTGTTTTAAGTAGTTTGTCCTGGGTCACATACTGTTAGGTGACCACATTTGGATTTGAACATAGGCAATCTGGTTCCTGGGTCCTGTATTTCCAACCCTATTCTGAGAGCATCTCACAGTACTGCACTAGAGTTGGACTTGCATTTGTAAGCAATGATGATCTTACATCACATCAAGTGTGCCCACTTCCCCAGGATATCACAGTTCCATGGAGAAAACGTACAGTGTCTAGGAGCTTGGATGGAAAATACTTGCATATTTTTTTGCTCGAATGTCTGACTACACTGTGGTGGCCCCTAAAATCTGAACGTAGGTAACAGGTGTCGGCAGTCACAGGCCTGGGGCTGAGATACTATCACATCATAGCAAATTTATTTTAAATATCTTTAAAAAATTCATCTATACTGATTGCTACTCAGAGTTATAACAGTTATTAGGTCTAGTGCTCCATTTCATTATTTAATACATTAGTAAAAGCACATGTGTTATTATGGTTTGAATTTTCTCTCTAAATCCTGATAACACTATTTCAGTCAAATTGGTTCCTTTTGTAATTGAGTACATTTAAAATCATTACTAGGAGCTTCTCCCAGATCCGGTCCATTCATAGTGTGAGGTCTTTGGCCTGTGCCTTTAGAAATGAGGTTAGTCATGTGATACACACCCTTTATCTTGGGTTCCAGTACCTGGTGGCGACTGTAGAATTTTGACTTCCAGTGATGAGAAATTCATTATATAATAAAAGAAAAATACTTTTTACTTCTTTAAAACTTAAAGTTAGGGCAGGGATACTGCTTAGTTGGTAGGGTGCCAGCCTCCCATGCAGGAAGCTGAGTTGCATCCACTGGGTGTGGTAACACATGCCCCTACCCAGTACCCAGGGGCGAGAAGGTCAGAAATTGAGGGCCGTCCTTAACAATATGAGTTATGGGCTGTCATATACTACATGGATCCCTGTCTTTTTTTAAAAAAGAAAAATACAAACAAAACAACAAAATGAAATCACACACACACACACACACACACACACACACACACACACTCACAGTTACAGTTCCTAAGCGGAGACTCGCAAGCCTGTAGTGAAATGATCCTCCCCACTCTGCTTCAGGACCTACCCTCCTCAGAGATAGAGTCGACGTGAGCAGCTGTCCCTGAAATCTGTTTTCTGGAAGTCAGACATCTTTCTGACTTCCAGGGGCTGGCATCCCTCGCTCTCACAAATCTCCACAGCACAGAAGCAGCCATCACACAAGTTTCCTGTCCCCGTCAATCCAGCCCCCAGTTAATTCTTCCCTGAAATCCATAATCGAGTCTCAGTTCCCCTTCCTTCTCCCCCAGTGGTCTTGGATATGAGAACTGACGCATGGAACTCAGCAGGTCCATCTAGGTAAGGCCCGGCTCTCCCCGGCTCTCCTGGATCCTGTCTGTGCCAACATTACTGGCTGCATTTGTAGGTCCGCAGACATCATCCGTCCTTAGCCATTTAGCATGAGACTAGTGTCTATGACATTATTTCTTTTTACTCTTTCCCTTTATCATCAGGAAAATGGGCACCACATCTCAGCTCCAGGATTCATGAATTTTCATGCCGGTGTGCACACCTTCCTGGCAAGTCCTGCCTATTTCTTTTGGGGGAAAATAAATTATCTTTCCACAACCATCTCCCAGTTGACAGCCACCGCCTTCTTCCCGCCGAATCACAGCGAAGCCTGCTTTTCTTGGCTGTCATGGTAGGTTTGTAGCAGGGAAGGAATTCAAGACCTGAGGATGATGGCCTTGGGTGTGGCCTCAGCACTGCAGAGCAGTTATGGCTCCATTCAGAGGAAACTTGGCCGCAGAGAGCCAGTCCCAGTGCCTTACGCAGCCTCGGATGCCATTGTCAGGCCCTTGAGCTGGACTCTTAATGAAGTGTTTCAAGACAGGAAACGGCACAGGGCGTGGATGCGGGCAAGGCTGCCTCATCCTGCTCAGATTTTCTTTGTTGTCACTCAACAATAAAACATATCCAGGGTCACTTTTACTCCAGAAAGCATGGCACTCCGAATTTTTCCAACTGCAGAGGGAGGAGGATATCTATACTGCGCCTTTCTCTTTCCCCAGATCTTTTGTTTCCAGGTTTTAAGCTTCGGATTGGTCAAATCCTTCAGGCAAGAGTAAGATAAAATAGAAAGAGTAAAAAATTTTCCCCAGCTCTGGATTCTTAATCTTAAGCACAAGCACTTTGGGGTGCTACTAATAGTAATTTGTAGTATTCTTGAAGTTCATCCATAAGGAGATCTTGTGCTGGGAGTGGATCAGTCAGGACAGTGCATATCATGCACGTGTCCCTGAATTTGATCCCAGCACTACATAAACATGGTGCTAGACACTGGTGACCCCAGTACTGGATAGGTGGAAGGTTAGCCTCAATTACATATAAAGTTTAAGTCTAGCCTGGGCTACATGAGACATCCTGTCAAAAAACAAAACAAAACGAAACACAACAAACAAAACACAATAGAACAAAACACAACAGAACAACACACACCAAAAGAAGCAGTCACAAAACAAAGCAAAGACTCCAGGAGATTAAAGTGGAACATATTCACAGAAGCACCCATGTTCTTATGTTTAAACATTTATCTTCTTTGTGTGTGAGAGACGTTGGATTCCTCTAGAGCTGAAGTTACCGACTGTTGTGAGCTGCCCGATATGGGTGCTGGGAACCAAGTTTGGGTCTTTTGTAGGGTCAGTATATACTGGTAAGGCTGAGCCTTCTTCTCTTCAGTGCAGTTTGTCTCTTCTTAACCCAAATACTCATGTGTCTTTCAACACTATCCAGAAATACCTGGGAAGGTATTGCAGTTCTCTGTATAGATCAGCGTCTAGGTATCATTTCCATCCCGCTTAAGCAGCCTTTACGACTTCTTGTAGTGCAGTTCTGTGATGAAAAAATTCAAGTTTCACTTTCCGGATGCCTTTTATCAGACCTCTGTGCCTTGAAGAACATTTCACAGACACAACATTGAGTTTGTCGATGCCTTTGCCCGCCTTTTAACATTTTAAAGGGGCTTTTCCACTGTCTCTGGGCCTGCAGAGCCAAGAAGCCCATAGTTGGCCCTGTCTTCATTCTTTTATCTGGGATCCCTTTAGGTCAGAAGACACCAGCGATTGTTTTTCCTTTAGTCCTAGAATTTAGCAGTTTAGATTTTGATGTGCTATGGTTTTGCTTTCCTAGGTGTTTATAATGTTGGAGACTCAAGGGAATTTCCAAATCTTTGAACTGGAAAAGGTTTAGGGCATTCTTTCCCCAAATATTTTTCTACCTGACTCTCCTAGACATACACACGCACACAGTCTCTCTCTCTCTCTCTCTCTCTCTCTCTCTCTCTCTCTCTCTCTCTGTCTCTCTCTCTCTCTCTCTCTCTCTCTCTCTCTCACACACACACACACACACACACACACACACACACACACACGCGTACATACATATACACATATACACTTCTTTTGAAGTTCTGGTTGCACTTGTAACTAGAAGTCTGTGTGTGTGTGTGTGTGTGTGTGTGTGTGTGTGTGTGTGTGTGTGTGTGTGTGTGTGTGTGTGTGTGTGTGTGTGTGTGAGAGAGAGAGAGAGAGAGAGAGAGAGAGAGAGAGAGAGAAGACAGATCTTGCTCTGATTCTGAGGATAGCCTGGTATTTTCTATATAAACCAGGCTGGCTTTGAACTCACTTTGATCCTCCTGATTCTGCATGCCCAGATTTTGCATTTTGTTTTGGAAATTTCTCACTTTGCCTGCTCCCTTGCTTGCAAGCATCACAGTCCCAGTTTATCCATTGCCCAAAGTCTGGTTTGAACACAATCACTCCAAGGAATTATCTATGATTCCCACTATGTGAGAACAATCCCATGACTGTCCAAAGAGCCTCACTGCATAACATTTTCAGAAAAAGCTTTTTCAACATGTTAAAACATCAACTCACCATGATTATATATTATTGCAATTATTTAAAAATCATCAACAGGAAGAAACAGACATCCTTCCTCCACCAAGGACACCTCTCTGCCCTGATCCCAGAGGTCTGAGAAGTAGTGTACGTGGGTCAATCTCTGAGGGAACAGTGCACAGGAATGAATAGATAAATCAAATTTTCTGCGAAGCGAGCTTTTTTCGTGTGTGCTTGTTAAAGAAAGGCTAAAAAGTCACTAAGCATTTAAAAAAATCAAGATAAAATTGATATGTGTACAGTCCTAAAAAGAAAGGATTAGCATACAAAAACGGTTACCTCTTTAAAATCATACTTATTTATTCAGTGTGTATATGTGCCTGTATGTATGTGTTTATGTATGTATGCACGTATGTATGTGTGTGCATGTGTGTGTATGCATGTGTGTGCACATGTGTGTATGTATGTATGTGAGTGGGTGCCTGTGTGTATGTATATATGTGTGTGCATGTGTTTATGTATGCATGTATGTATGTGTGAACATGTGTGTATATATGTATTATGTATGTGTATATATGCATGTGAATGTGTGCATGTGTATATGTATGTATGTATGTTCATGTGTGTGTATGTGGGTATATGTGTGTCGTATGTGTATGTATGTATATGTGTGGGCACCTGTGTGCGTGTATATATGTATGTGTGTATGTGTTTATGAATGTGTGCATATGTGTGCATGCATGTGTTTATGTATGTGTGCATGTGTGTGTGCATGCATGTGTGTGTATTTATGTATGTATGTGGGTGCCTGTGTGATATGCATGTATGTATGAATGTGCGCATGTGTGTATATGTAGGTATACATGTGTGTGTATGTGTGTGTATGTATGTATGTATATATGTATGTATGTACATGTGTGTGTGTGCACATGCACCCAAGCCATGCTGTGAGTATGGAGGTCAGAGGATGACTTTCAGGAATCTGTTCTCTCATTCTTCTATGAAGGTTTTGAGGATCAGTCTAGCAGCAGTCAGATTAACCGACAGAAACACCCTGTTGTCTCATAAATTTACCTCCTACAGCATGTAGCTAAGTGACTTCATTCTTGTACTGTATTGTGTGGACACGTGTGTTTATCCTTAGTTTTAATTGTTGCAGATAGTTTTGTTTTCTTGATACGATCTAGAATCACCGGTGAAGGGAGTCCCAGTGAAGGACTTTCTAGATAATGCTGGCCTGTAGATATACCTGTGAGAGATCATGGTAATTGAGATGAGATGATTTGTCCACCATGGGTGACACCATTCACTAGGCAGAGGAACTTGAACCGTGTAACAGTGAAGAAGGTGAGCTGGGCACACACATGCATGCGTTAACTCATTGCTCTCTGCTCTTGACTCTGAGTGTATTATGACTAATACACTTCTGATGTTTGAGAGATAAAGTATAAGATAAGAAGTTGTTAATTTTGAAGAAACCAAATTTGTCTTTTATTTTCATTGCCCATGAATCTGGTGTCTTAATTAAGAAGTCATTGTCTGAATGAAGTGATGAGTAATAGTTACATGGCTATATATACTTCCAGAGTCTCGTACTTTTAATCATGTAAACTGTAGGCTTTGGTCCACTCTAAGTTAGATTTATACATGATCAGAGATATTTCCAAACTGTTTTGATTGAGTTGAATTTCGGTGTGCATCTTGAATGGTCTTCCTCTTAAATGTTCCTCTATCTAGTACAAAATAGCAAGGTGACATTACTTGACTTTCAATGATAAGCTTTTCAGTTAATATAAATCAACTGGCATTTCTCTTTTAAGAATGTGAAGGACACATGCTCTGAAGTTTTAGGCTTTCTCTTTTGGGACATGTACTTGATAGTCAGCCTGAACTTGATCTGTTGCTTGGTCTCAATTAGGGAAAATGCTCACTTAAATAAATTTCAAGTAGTTTCTTAGAACACTATTGGATGACAGATATTATATATTTTATATATTATCTTATATCATGTATATGTATTATATATGTGTGTGTGTGTGTGTGTGTGTGTGTGTGTGTGTTTGTATTTAAATTCAGCTTTAGAAGACCATATACTTTCTGACCATGTACAAACCAAACAGCTAAACTAGAATATCAAGTCTTCTTCAGTTAGGACTGTATCTGTTAAGGATCAAAAGACACGTTAGTGTCTCCTTTAAAGGAAATGTGGAGTTGTTTTTCATGGACTGTTTTAAATTTTCTGTTTTGCCATAGTGTTCTCAATATGTAGTCTTCTGGTTTCTATCTGTGCCTGGAGCTGATCCTGTGCCACAGAACTACATACACAAATATCACCAGGAGAGATCTGGTCTCCTAGGAGTGCTGACACACCTGTGAGCACAGGTAAGACCACCACTTCTGTTCAAATTCCTGGCCCGAGCGCGGGGGTGGGGGTGGGGGAGTGGGGGTGTGTGTGTGGGGCTTCCACAGCCACCAGGACAAAGGAATCAAGGAACATCTGGGCACAGGATCCTTCTGATTTCAGCCTGCACCCCAGAGCTGACCCTCTCATACCCAAATTCCTCCCAGAGAAAACTGGTCTCCCAGGAGTACTGGCACACAGGCTTGTAGGAGGGACAAGTCACAGTCAGAGACAGCAAGACCAGCTAACACCAGAGATAACCAGATGGCTAGAGGCAAGGGTAAGAACATAAGCAACAGAAACCAAGGCTTCTTGGCATCATCAGAACCCAGTTCTCCCACCACAGTGAGCCTGGGATACCCCAACACACCAGAAAAGAAAGACTCTGATTTAGAGACACATCACATGATGATGATAGAGGACTTTAAGAAGGACACAAATAACTCCCTTAAACAAATACAGGAGAACACGGGTAAACATGTAGAAGCCTTTAAAGAGGAAACATAAAAATTCCTTAAAGAATTACAGGAAAACACAATCAAACAGGTGAAGGAATTGAACAAAACCATTTAGGATCTAAAAATGGAAATAGAAACAATAAAGAAATCACAACCCTGAAGATAGAAAATCTAGGAAAGAGAGTCATAGATGCAAGCATTACCAACAGAATATAAGAGATAGAAGAAACCATAAAAAACATTGACATAAGTCAAAGAAAATGTAAAATGCAAAAAGCTCCTAACCCAAACCATCCAGGAAATCCAGGAAACAATGAGAAGACCAAACCTAAGGATTATAGGGATAGAAGAGAGTGAAAATTCTCAACTTGAAGGGTCAGTAAATATCTTCAACAGAATTGTAGAAGAAAACTTCCCTAACCTAAAGACAAAGATGCACATAAACATACAAGAAGCCTACAGAACTCCAAATAGATTAGACTAGTAAAGAAATTCCTCCTGTCACATAGTAGTCAAAACAACATATGCATAAAACAAAGAAAGAATATTAAAAGCAGTAAGGGAAAAAGATCAAGTAACATATAAAGGCAGACCTATCAGAATTACATTAGACTTCTCACCAGAGACTATGAAAGCTAGAAGATCCTGGGCAGATCTCATACAGAGTCTAAGAGAACACAAATGCCAGCCCAGACAACTATACCCAGCAAAACTCTTAATGAGAAATGAAGATATTCCATGACAAAACCAAATTTATACAATATCTTTCCAGAAATCCAGCCATACAAAGGATAATAGACAGAAAACACCAACACAAGGAGGGAAACTACACCCTAGAAAAAGCAATAAAGTAATCTTTCAACAAACCCAAAAGAAGATAGCCACACAAACATAAAAAATAACATAAAAATAAAAGGAAGCACCAATCACTATTCCTTAATATCTCTTAACATCAATGGACTCAATTCCCCAATAAAAAGACATAGGCTAACAGACTGGATATGCAAACAGGACCCAGCATTTTACTGCATACAGGAAACTGCCTCAGTATCAAAGACAAACACTAACTCAGAGTAAAGGGCTAGAAAACAATTTTTCAAGCAAATGGCCTCAAGAAACAAGCTAGAGCAGCCATTCTAATATTGGATAAAATCCTCTTTCAACCAAAAGTCATCAAAAAAGATAAGGAAGGACATGTCATACTCATCAAAAGGAAAATCTACCAAGAAGAACTCTCAGTTCAACATCCCTTTATGTTAAAAGTCTTGGAAAGATCAGGAATTCAAGGCCCAAACCTAAGCATAGTCAAAGCAATATACAACAAACCAGTAGCCAACATCAAACTAAATGGAGAGAAACTTGAAGCAATCTCACTAAAATCAGGGGCTAGACTATGCTGTCCTCTCTGTATCTATATAGTAATTGAAGTTCTTCTAGCTAGACCAATTAGACAACAAAAGGAGGTCAAAGGAACACAAATTGTAAAGGAAGAAGTAAAAATATCACTATTTACAGATGATATGATAGTATACATAAGTGACCCCAAGAACTCCATCAGAGAATTCCTACAGCTTATAAATAACTTCAGCAAAGTGGTCAGATATAAAATTAACTCAAACAAATCAGTAGCCTTCCTACACTCAACAGATAAAGAGGCTGAGAAAGAAATTAGGGCAACAGCATCCTTCACAATAGCCACAAATATATTCTATCTTGGTGTGACTCTAACCAAACAAGTGAAAAATCTGTATGACAAGAACTTCAAGCCTCTGAAGAAAGAAATTGAAGAAGACCTCAGAAGAAGGAAAGATCTTGCATGCTTGCGTATTGGCAGGATTAATATAGTAAAAATGGCCATCTTGCTGAAAGCAATCTACAGATTCAATGCAATTCCCATCAGAATTCCAACTCAATTCTTCATAGAGTTAGAAAGAGCAATTCTCAAATTCATTTGGAATAACAAAAAGCCCAGGATAGTGAAAACTATTCTCAACAATAAAAGAACTTCTGAGGGAACCAGCATCTCTGACTTCAATCTGTACTACAGAGCAATAGTGATAAAAATTGCATGGTATTGGTACAGTGATAGGCAAGAAGATCAATAGAATAGAATTGAAGTCCCAGAAATAAACACACAGACAGACAGACAGACAGACAGACAGACACACACACACACACACACACACACACACACACACACACGGGCACTTGATCTTTTACAAAGGAGCTAAAACCATCCAGGGAAAAAAGACCACATTTTCAACAAATGGTGCTGGTTCAACTTGTGGTCACCATGTAGAATGCAAATTGATCCATTCTTATTTCCTAGTACAAAGCTTAAGTCCAAGTGGACCTCCACATATAACCAGATATACTGAATCTAATGAGAAAGTGGGGAAAAGTCTCAAACACATGGTACAGGGGAAAATTTCCTAAATAAAACACCAATGGCTTATGCTCTAAGATCAAAAATCAACAAATGGGACCTCATAAAACTGCAAAGCTTCTGTAAGGCAAAGGACAAGGTCAATAAGACAAAATGGTAACCAACAGACTGGGAAAAGATCTTTATCAATCCCACATCCTATAGAGGGCTAATATCCAATATACACAAAGAACTCAAAAAGTTAGACTCCAGAGAGCCAAATAACCCTATTAAAAATGAGGAATAGAGCTAAACAGAAAAATCTCAACAGAGGAAACTTGAAGGGCTAAGAAGCACCTAAAGAAATGTTCAACATCTTTAATCATCAGGGAAATGCAAATCAAAACAACCCTGATATTCTACCTCACACCAGTCAGAATGGCTAAGATAAAAAACTCAGGGGACAGCAGATGTTGGAGAGGATGTAGAGAAAAAGGAACACTCCTCCACTGCTGGTGGGATTACAAGCTGGAACAAACACTCTAGAAATCAGTCTGGTGGTTCCTCAGAAAATTGGACACAGTATTACCTGAGGACTCGGCTATACCACTCCTAGGCATATACCCTGAAGATGCTCCAACATGTAATAAGGACACATGCTCCACTATGTTCATAGCAGCCATATTTATAATAGCCAGAAGCTGGAAACAACCTAGATATCCCAGTGGATACAGAAAATGTGGTACAGTTACACAGTGGAATACTACTCAACTATTAAAGACAATGGCTTTATGAAATTCTCAGGCAAATAGATGGAAATTGAATATATCATCTTGAGTGAGGTAACTCAGTCACAAAAGAACAAATACAATTTGAACTCACTGATAAGTGGATATTAGGCCAAAAGTTCAGAATACCCAAGATTCAATTCACAGACCATATAAAACCTAAGAAGAAGGAAGACCAGAATGTGGATGCTTCAGTGCTTTTTAGAATGGTGAAAAAAATACTCACAGGAGGAAATATGGAGACAAAGTGTGGAGCAGAGACTGAAGGAAAGGCCGTCCAGAGACTTCCCCACGTGGGGATCCATCCCATATACAGCTACCAAATCCAGATGCTATTGTGGAGGCTGGGAAGTGCTTGCTGATGGAAGCCTGATATGGCTGTCTCCTGAGAGGCTCTGCCAGAGCCTGACAAAGACAGAAGCAGATGCTTGCAGCCAACCATTGTAGTGAGCTTGGGGTCCCCAATGGAGGAGTTGGAGAAGGGACTGAAGGAGCTGAGGGGGTTTGCAGCCCCATAGAGGGAGCAACAGTATCAACAGGCCAGACCCCCTAGAGCTCCCGGGGACTGGACACCAACCAAAGAGTACACATGGAGGGACCCATGGCTCCGGCTGCATATGTGGTAGAGGATGAACTTGTTGGACATTGGTGGGAGGAGTGTCCCTTGGGCCTAAGGATGTTGATGCTCCAGTGTAGGGGAATGCCAGTGTGGGAGGTCTGGGGTGGGTGGGTGGGTATGTGGGTGGGGGTGCACCCTCATAGAGGCAGGGGGAGAGGGGATGGGATAGGGAGTTTCTGAAGGGGAGATCTGGAAAGGGGAACATATTTGAAAAGTAAATAAAGAAAATATCAAAAAAAAAAAAAAGAATCACTTACATAGCTTGGCAAGTTTATAAGTACTTTCATTTCAGTCATTTGTAATTTTATTTTCCAAAGTGAGTGAACCAAATGGAAAATTCTAGTAAAAATGGACCTTTTAGCCCAGTAGAAGTTTGAAAAGCCAATCGAGGACTTTGAAGAGCAATCTAGGCACAGTTTATCTGGACAAAGCAGCTATTGGCCAATGTAAAATTCTGGAAGTTTCCTCAGGCTTGAGCGTATTCTCATATACACACTGCTGGGCTCTCTGGAGACACTTATCTTCATAGCCCTTTGGCTGGTCATAGTTTCTGGGACAGCTTGCTGGGTGATATCATTAAAACAGAAAGAAAGCAAGGCCGTGCCTGAACTGTGGGGAGGAAATAGTGAAGAAATACAGAAATCTATACGCTCTTGATTTCACCT
Organism: Apodemus agrarius; assembly: GCA_964023405.1. NCBI lineage: Eukaryota > Metazoa > Chordata > Mammalia > Rodentia > Muridae > Apodemus > Apodemus agrarius. The sequence continues at coordinate 176,629,976 of OZ030006.1, read as the reverse complement.
GTGCAGGACACTGGCTTTAACACTGGCGCTTTCTGGCTACGGCTTTCTGGAATTAGCTGAG